>VYZT01031329.1:31044-90231 GCA_013400735.1 Pomatostomus ruficeps
AAAAAAAAAAAAAAAACTATCCAAGAAAATAAATGTTAGCAATGTATGAGTTCCCTTCTTCATCAAGAAGAGAAATTTCATTTTTTTCAAACTAATCCTTGTGTATTTGAAAGCAGAGATAGACAAGCTCATCCCACCTAAAATCCCTTCATCCAGATACCAAACATTGTCTTTGTAACTTAATATTTGTGTATCAGCAACATATTAAACATCAAGACACTGCTGTGTTGGGCATAATAAAATAGTTATTTATCCACCAAAACCACAAACCCTAGATTAATAACTTGAGAAGTAAAGCCAGATTGCTGGGATAGTATGTGGAAGAACAGAAAATACACAGGAACAGTAAGTGCACCAAGACTCTGAATTTTCTTTCAACTAAATTTGTTCTCCCAAATAAAGTTTTTGAAGGACAGAAACATTTTATTCATTAAAATTAATTTATAAAGTTCTTTATTCTGTTTTGCTTAGATACAAAGGTTTTTTCCCATTTGAAATAAAAAGTTCTGTAGGAGAAGAGAGTCATGTTCATATCCTCTCATTTCAATACCTAATTCATCTTCTGTTCCTGTTTTCACATCTAGGAAATTAAAGTACAAGAGCCCAGACAGAAAATGACATTCACAGAAAAGGATACCCTTGCATTCCTGGTCAAAAGAAGATGGAGACATACTAATTAATGAATGATACTTTTTACCACCCTCTGAATCTCTAAGAAGAACAAAAAATATACCCGAAATCAGAGCTGAGAAATCGAGTAATCAGCTACCTTTGTTCAGACACAAGGGCAGATGAAAGTAAAATGTCAGAATCCTTTCAAGTGAGGAAAAACACAACCCTTTCCCCTAGGGGGAAGAATCGAATTGTTATGTTTTTGTTTTTAATTTGGCTCCTTCGATGAACAAATTTATTTACGTGTAAATTATCACCACTTCTATAGACATTTCAGCCCATGCTGTTTAGAGCCCACACTCTTCGTATGGCGGCTTGGCTCGCAGCTACTTTGCCATCGGACTTCTGCCAGCCACTGAAGCTCAGAGTAGATAACACTTCCTCCTTCTGTCCCACCAGGACAGCACTGTCAGAACATACACCCTTCCTTGTGCCATCCACCTCACGCTGCATCAGGGCTTCCAGGGCAGAGGCGCATGTTCCTGAGTCTAATGGGCACGATCAGGCAGCCATGGCTGCACAACAAACGCTTTGAAATATGCCCGTGCAGATGGCTTGGATCCTGAGACCGGTGTGATCCCTGGTGTTGGCAGACTCCAGGATGCCAGGTGCCTTTGTGTGGTTCACAGAAGCAATGACTCACCAGAGCCACTCGAAATGCAATACCTGGTACAGATATCTCTCAGAGATGGATTTAGAATCTGATCTATTACAGGTTCTGGAGAGGTGCAGGTTCCTTCTCTCTTTCCATAAATCTTTTATCCTACAGAACATATTCAAGACGATACTTCCTACCTAAAGCTGTGGGATTTTGCTGCTCTGAAGGGAATCTGAGACTTTTGTTCCTGAGGACCATGTAATGACAAACTCCATAATGGAAAAGTAATGACTTTGGAACAGGCTTATTTGAAAAAAAAAAAATAAAATCTGGGCCCTTATCCAGGTAGAGATCTTAGCCTGGCATTCCATCTACATTCTTTCTGTTATTAAAATAATTTAGGAACCAGGAAGCCTGTTCTGCATTCAATCATGTTAGCCCATGCTGTGTCAATTTGAATTCTGCCTGTGGTGATAACAGTTGAAAATCTGATGGGCCAGATACTGAACTGACAAAAATCGGCATTGCTCCATTACAATTAGTGGGGTTTTGCCAATTTACCCTTGTTAAAGATCTGGACCTCTACTTCTAGGCAGGCATTTTTCCAGACAGAAAAACAGTCTCCTACCTCTTTGGCAAAGGAAAAAATAAAGGAACAATTTAGCAATACTTTGGAGAATGACATGACCATGATAATGCAACTTGAAAATTAAGCTCTTGGCTTATTTTCAGCATACTTGAAGTTAACTAGAACCATGTTCAGATTCTTCAAATGTGGCCAACAGGTAATATCTGGTACCATTTTTCAGTGTAGATGCCACGGGATTCCAAGTTGAAGATTATTATTTTTCCATTTTAGTTCATTAAGATGACTTAACAATGCTGTTAAAAAACTTCTCTGATGAAGAAAACAACATTTGCATGTGTAAGCAGACACATAAAAATATTTTATCTTTCATCTAACTGCTTTTTCAAGTCTAAAAATATTTCTGAAGTTCATATTTGCTCTAGAAAGTCCATAAGCCTGTGAAAATTACGCTTTTGGTATTTGACCATCAGCCGATTAGCAATCAGGGCAGCATAGCTTGACCCTGTGCAACACCCTGACATAGTTCACATGATGAGAGAACAGGGACAGGTAGTCCCTTACCTACCCACCTTACCCTTCTATGCTTGAGAAATGTTGCTCCTGACCTTCCTCAAGGTGATTCCGCAACTCTGCAACATGGTCCTACAATAGTCACTACTCAGAGAACAAGACAAAAATGTAAGAGGACTGCAATGTGGGTCACACTGCTTTGACCCAGAGGCAAAACCTGAAAAGCCTTCATGGTTACATCTCCCCTCATCCTGTTGTCATCTGCCATTGCAGAAAGGAAAGGGAAAAAGAGTGGGGAAAAAGGGACTTTGAACTTCAGAGAGAGTTATTTTCATCTGAAACATGACAGGTACTTTTTACTTGGGAAAAAGGAAAGAAAACTACATTTCCTACAAGACTGGTTTTATCAAAAGGTTTGACCTGGTTATAGCTGTTACACAGGAGCAGGGACTCAACAGTGATCACAGATGTCTAAATGCAGCTTCAAAACTATCTTGAAGGTCTTGGATTCTATTAGCAAAGAAAAGGGCCCAGGATTCATCTGTGGCTCTAAAAGCAAATGACAGAGAAGATCTTGCTTTTATCAAGCTAAACACCCTTCCCCAAGGGCTTCATGCATAGCAGTCTCTGCTGTCCCATGAGACACACTCTGGAATTTGTGGGGATCCCGCTTGTGAGAGCCAGCCAAACCCATGACAAGGAAAATGTCCATAGTTCAGCTGTTTGGACAGTCACCAGACCACACTAAAGCTGTGCCTTCATCCTGCAGCACAGGCCTGCCAGGCCTGGCAACAGGAGCCCGCTCAGCTCGCAGGTATGTCTGTGCACTTATACATCAACTTTGCAAGCGACAGTCCTGGGCAACACCTGTGAGTGCTGCCACAGCCAATGACAACCCTGAGTGTGCACCATAAGGAGAATTCAGATTGTTGTGTCCAGCCATCTCCCTAACAGGCAGGACAACATTGCTTAAGGCAAGCCAAATCTTCTGAGCTTTTGAACATCATGTACGCATCAAGAATAAGATGTGGATAGGAAATCCTCCAAGAGTTTCCCATAAAGGCTAAATTTGAGCCAGTCACAACAGGACTCATACAGAGATATGGATGAGTAGAGAAAAGGCCTTGTAGATTGAATAATAGCACTCCGTTTCTTATTGACCTTTATTTCCGTGTCCTCAGGACACTAGCATGGTTTCAGCAATGCAAAGGCTTCAGATCTGCCTGCTGAAGAACTTCTCTTGGGAAGGATCACCTCCAGTGACAGTTCCCAAACCAACTCCTCTGCAGAGAGCAGGGCTGTCAGGAAGGCAGTGCAGCAAGAACACCCATCAGCCCCCGCTACTGGTATAAGCCCTGCTCTGAGTTAACAGCTGATAGAGATGCAAGCAGCAAACCAGCTGGTCAATTTATTCAAGTAAGCTGGACAATATCTGGCAAACCTTGCTTTTCCATGGAACAGAATGGAGTTTTACACCTGTCTTTTTCTTACCCCTCCTCTCTTTAGCTTCTGCAGCGAACTGCAGAGCCTGCTCTGACAATTCAGAGCTGAACCAAGACAATACCGTGTAGTGGGTTAGTCTTTGGCAGAGACCATAAATCCTTTGGTTTCTTTACTTGCTTTGAGGGACTTTCTGTTTTGTTTAGTTTTCAGAACAGATAGAATCCCATTGATGGCATTTAAATGCATCCATCACGATGAACTCTAAGATGCAGGAAATAACATTTTCTTGTAGTTAAGCATCTCAGGAGACTGCAATGATCATATTAAAATTTTAATCACAAACTCCTTGCATTTAAATCACAAAGGATTCACTGTGCTAGAGAATTTCACAATATGAATCTCTTCTATAAATTTGTGGCAGATAGCAATTTTCTGTCTGGAAAATGTAAATCAGTTATTAATAAGCCAAATTGTTAACATCAAAACTGGTATCTATATGCAGGAAAGAGAAAAAAATCTTTCACATGCTTATAAAGTTCTACATGTACTAGCCGGAACAATTTTAATCCCTGTTTCCTGAACTGAAAGTCATCAAACTGCATCTCATTCTACAGCAATATATCTGCCTGATTCATGTGTGGTGTTGTATGGCTTTGGAAGTGATGATCTGAACATTAATAGCTGAAAAAGTATTCTGAAAGGTGTATACATTTCAGACTTGATAACTAGAGACTAGTTTTTGGTTCAGATTAATGTAGTTCTTGTACAGACTTAAAAAAAAGGCAGGAAGACGGTGATGTCCAAAGCAAGCAGCAAGGCAAAGTCTACAACATCCTCAAGACCCATGCAGGCTCCTCAACAGCTACAAGCACAGACCAGAGCTCAAGACCTACCCCAGCAATTCTGCCTTGACCTGAGCCTATGTTCTGAATTTCAGAGCTGTCCTTGAATACACAATTGCACAAAACAAAAATACTGGATTTTAGCAGCTTCCATTTGTTAGGATCCTAGCTAAGCTCAAGCACATTGCTAGCAATACTTGAAATTTAATTATTTTACGCCTTTTTTTGGAGAATATTAAAAAATCCATTACCATTGTCAAAGGGTGCAAAAGGTAGTGAGTAATACAGAGTGGATTCTGGGGATGAATTTGCAATGTAGCTCGAATCTGAGTATTTAGATTTTAAATCCCAGCTCATTATTGAAATTAATTCTGAATGTTTGCAACTCTTTGCTAATGCCTTCATAGAAAACTACATAGTTTGCATCACTATGAGATTACCCAATTCCTTCACTTGCACAATCGTTCCAATAATCAAGAGTGGACTTAGCCTCTGTAGGTGCAAGAGCATCTCCAAATAACACAAATAGTTCAATAACTGAAATGAACCTTATTGTATGAGTAGCAGTTTACAGGCTACTGGTTCTTCTGCTTGCTGATTTTTTCAGCAGAGCTTAAGAGATTTGGATGGAATTGCCACAAAGATTTAAATTTAAATGTAGGGCAGAGGCAGATGAACTGATGAATTAACTGATCAATTCCATAAGGAGCTTAAAGCATATCTTGTAATTTACAAAGGAAGGCGTGGGATGCAGTGCTGTCTTCACCACGGTATCTCCCCGTGTAGGAGAGCGTCCCATGAATAAAGCAGTTTCATTTCTCTCCTAGCACTGACACAGCTTCAGAGGCATGAGGGTGGAGAATTTGCCTCCCGCAGCACCATGTGTCCTCCATGCTCAAGTTTGCCTTAAACCAGATGGAAAGACAAAGATTTGTTGTGTGAGGCTTGCAAAGGGCAGCTTCAAACCACAGCTCCTTCCAGTTGTCAGGGTGCTGGAGCATGAACTCCAGCCAGGATACGTTCAGTACAGCTGTCTCACTAGCATACAAGCTGTGGTGTGTATTCGCAAGTCAGTCGGGACCACTTTCAGACCATCTTCTCTAGGTGCCTGCCTGCGTTGCCATGGCAACTAGTAAGACAGTGATGGGCAATTCGGGCTCCCCATGCTCCATGGCTGCCAGGCTCTATTCCTTATATAGGCAATGGAAAGAAGTCGGCATCTAAGTTAGGCACCTAAAATCAACAGGCTGACTACACCCCCCCCACACACACACCCACCCAGCTGCTAGATTCCTGGCTGGTCCCTGCGAGCAAGAGGGACCCACTACACCCTCAACACTCCTGAACTCACTTCCTCGTTTGACTTCCTCTTCCAGTGTGTCAATCAGAAGTGACAGTACAACATCTGGGAAATGCTCCAAATCTATCCATTTTGAAAGTGAAGTGCTCAGTGGCAGTTAAACAGCCAGAGCTTTCTGCTCATCATAGTATTAGAAACAGTCTGATTTCTTTGCAATTGGGTAGAGAATGGTAAATTCTACCATTGCACCCAAAAGGTTTTTACATGCATTTCCAGATCTTTCATCCTGTAGGTGTATTCCACAGACAGAGAATCAGACAGAGGTCCTTTAAGCTTCAGAATAAAGAAGAAATATTTTAAAAACAAACAAAAGCCAACAAAAAAACCCAAATGTATTGTAAGTATAAGATCTTGAGACAGCTTCTAGTCCTGGAAGTAGAGAAAAACATTCTCTGCAACTATTCATGCAAATTCCAGGCCAGTTCACATTTTTTGGAAAGATGTCAAGCCATTTCCCATCTTCAGTACCTCTTCCATTTTTACTGGTTCTTCTCTTGCATATACATAACTCCCCAGAAGACCTCTAGCAGTGTCACTAATACCTGTCCTGAGGTGTTTTCTCTTCTATCCCCTCTGCAGGTGAAATAGGTAGGGTGTCTCACGTTGGTAATCTGTGACTTTTTATTTGTTGGGCTTGGAGGTTTCTGGCTTGTTCTTGTTTGGATGTTCTTGCACAGGCACTTTTACAAGCTGTTTGTTTTTTTCAATAGGCACACTGCTGTGTATTTATGATAGGGATGGCCAAAGAAATGACCTAGCAAAGAACTGGACCATACACTTGGAGCAGAAGGAGGAGTGATTCATGACTTGCCTTAATTCCTGGCGGAATTCATTCTAGATTATCAGATAACAAGCTGAAGCTTGTTTCAATGACCAGGAATTACATTATTCCAGCAGAATGAAATCTGTGACAAGGGTGACCACTCAGGAACTTCAGAAATTCCTATAACTTTCAAGAACATCCAGAAAGGGCAAGTTTAGGAACTTCATTCACACTAACTTCTGCTGGGATTCAATCCTCTCTCCTCACTTGATCCACCTAAAAGCTTGGTATATCAGCTGAACTCTTTCAACTGCCCATAGAGAGAGACAGTTTTCTTTAGGGAACAAAGAGAGCAGATGCCTCTTCCTCTCCCCACTAACTATAAAGAGCTGGCTTACTCCAGATGCCTGGTTATTAGGCAGCTAAAGAGAGGAACAATAAATCTCATGCTTGGAGTCAGTGGGCAGTAGGTACTCTGTAGGAGTCAATGATCTCAGTCCTCTTTTGGGCCTCAGCAGGAGATTTTGAGTTTGATGATCTATGCAAAGACATGGTGGAGAATGTGAAGAGGAGGTCCAAAGTGCTCTGCACAGCCTGTGCTGCTGCAGAGGCTCTATTCTGTAAAGGGCTAAAGGCCTCCATTCCCAGACAATCTGAATTACCACAGTCCATCCAAGGCATGGTGAAAGCATGGATAACTGAACTAAGTTTATTATTAAGGGTAGAATCTGGACTCTGGAGCCACCTGAAGCCCATGGGGAATGTTTTTCATAGAATCATGGAATAGTTTGAGTTGCAAGCAACCTTTAAAGGTTGTCTAGTTCAACTCCTCCTGCAATGAGCAGAGACATCTTCAACTAGATCAGGTTGCTTAGAAGCCTGACCTGGAATGTCTCCAGGGATGAAGCATCTACCACCTCTCTGGGTAACCTGTTCCAATGTTTCTGCAGTTATCTAGTGATGCTGCTTTGAGTAGGCAGAAATTCAAGAGCATTTATGAGCTAGAGGAATATAGTCCCTCTGCCCACCAATCCTCCTGTCTGCTCAAACTCATCTTCATCCAGCTTGTGGCTGAGTCCTTGCAAGACACAAGGTTACCAGGGTGACAGAAAATGCACTTGTGTTAATCCCCAACTGCTAGCCCCTGGATAAAAATTAACATAGCCACTCACCTTCTGAATATTAAAAAAAGGTAGGAAAAGAAATCGTTCTTGTGGGAAACCACCAACAAAAGGTCTAGTGATTGGGATATAATTTCCCATCACTGCAGCATTCCCTTTACCCACAGCTACCCAACTACTATGACTGCTTTAAACTGTGTGAGCTAAACTAATAATTTCAAATTATATTTTCAAGGTCATTTGTTGAACATCTGTGGGACATTTTTTAATACTGGCGATGTTCAAGAATTGTAGAATAAATGAAAGGGTAATTTGAAGAGTGAAAAAAGAAATTTTCCAATTTTTTTGTGAATGTGTCAGTCCCATTCCCACTTCCTCAGAATGCAGGGGTCACTTTGGTACACCTGGACTGAAATCAGTGACATCCATGGCTTGAGTCAATATTGTCTGAAAAGAGTGGAGGATGCCCGCTCAGGCTCTTTGATGTTACTGTTTGGCCATTGTCTTGTTGAAATGTCATTCCCTTTGATATTTGAGGCAGATACACAAATAAATTAAAGGGAGAGCTTATTTATGCTGAATGCATGAAAATGGCACTTGTGCATTGAAATGGATGTGGAAACTGCATTTACACGAGCATTTTATCTGCAACAGACATGGCTCCATGACTAGATGCCTGCCATGACACAGGAACAAGCAGCTAAGGCAAAAGGTGTATTTATCTATTCTAATGTGTAATTCCAAAATATAACCTTTCCCTTCAGTTATTATTTATCTAATTGCACAGCCAAATTTAGTCAGTGCATTTGAAAGCATAATTAATAGCAATGCACTTGGTAATGTTCCATTCTGCACCACCTGTAAGTCAAACTGCTGTAATACAGAATTGATTTTTGGAAGGGTTTTCATCACACTGTGTGCACTGAAAATAATTAGTGATCCAGGAGGGCAGTTACTTTTATCCTCCTAATTGGATATGCTGGCAGTTCTTATGCCCTTGTGGTCAGATGTTAGCCTCATTTGCACAGTTCCAACCAGTGGGATTACCTCACTTGGGTGGTCATGTGTGTATTTAAGAATATAATTCACACTTTTCAGTTTTGCAGCTGTTGAACTGGTTTGTGTGAGCCGTGACTTTGCTCTGAAAGGATCAGAATCTGTCTTGTTTTAGTACAGCACTGAAAGAGTACTTATGGCTTAGGCTTAGGGGTGGTTCTTACAAGCCTTTGCAGCTACCATCAAGCCTTCAAAAGCATTCTGGTCTGGAGGTACCTTCCTCACTGATTTTCACCACTTATTAATGTTTGGAAGAAAGTGTTTACAGAATGTGACAGTGTGACAGTTTCACAATACTTTGGTTTTGGCAGCAGAATCAGCTTAAGAAATTCTTCTCTCCTTTCTCCTGCCTTTGCTGTGCAGATCACTGACCTCTTGGTTGTGCCAACACAACTATTTGTAAAACAGTGTGATGCCCTGGATAAATGACATAATTCAGGTTAAACTGTCTTCTTTTCTTTTTCCCTGTTTTTGGCTTTTAGGGATGAAAAGAGTAGAAGGGGAGGAAAGCTTTGGTGAAAGGAGGAGTGGATGTGGAGGGAACTGTCTACAGAGATTAGCACTAAAACCCTTAATATTGTGAAGCTACTATTCTGAACCTCTCTTGTTGGTGTTTGGGTTTTGTGATGGTTTAAGGTTTCTTCTAAAGCATATTATGTAGAAAGAGGAAGCTGGAAAAAACTAAAAACATGAGACCCATGTCTTTTTATCTGCCTCACGTGCAGATTAGTTGGCCTTTGGTGCACACCACATGGATGAAGCCTCTCAGAAAAAAGGAAGAGGACAGGGCAGGGATTGGGACAGAGACGAAGAATATCAAACAAGCTTCAGCTCAAAAGACAAGGACCACTGGGCTGCTGGGACCTGTTAGGGCATGAATCTCCTCATAGTTGGAGGTCCTGGAAAGGAGTATAGCCATGGCCAGGATGGTTGGCAGGTGACTCTGAAGGTGATGAGATCCAGGAGCTTCATGTATTATAAGGCTTCCTACTAGAAGACTGATAAACCTGTGATTTTTCATCTGCTTTTGAGAATTTATTTCTTTTGAATGAACAAGAATACTCTGGTTATCTAAAATAGCCAAGAGGCAAGATAACCAGGAGGAAAAAAAGAAGAGGAATAAGAAGAATATGGAAGAAATATGTGGCTGAGGAAGTTAACAGTGTTTCAATTTGCTAGGAAACAACTTTCAGTGTGGACAGCTTAAGAAAAATGGGAAGCAAGATCAGCATCTCTTATAAAATAGTAATACTTATTTTCAGGTACCCACACTAAGAGTTTCTTTTACATTATTTTTCACTGGAATAAAACTTGACAAGTCCAAGAACACATATCTGAGAAGATTTTCCTCAAAGCCTATCAGATATTACATGGAAAGCATACATAAATCCCAAAAAGAATGCAATGTTGATTACAAAAAGGAAGCAGAAAGAAGTTTCAACAACTCGGAACAAGAATATGCTGGTATTTGTTTTTTGGTTTTTCGACAGCAGTTAAAAATTTTTCAGAAGTCGAGAGACTACATTTTTTTCATGGTTTTTTTTTCACATGGGAAATGAAATCTCTTTTCCAAACTAATGCTAATACTGGTGATTTTGATGTCTTTTACAAGCTGAGCTCTCTATGCATGAGCTATTTCCATCAATATAATAAGAACATAATGAAAACTCAGATATTCATGTTAGCTAGTTCGAGCAAAGTACCTAAGCAGTGGTGGTGGTTGTAGTACTGGAAACAGTCATGTTTCCTAGGTTGTCTCAGGATTAACATCCATTCAGAAATCATAAAAACTTTATTAATTAATCCTAAGTATAGAAGGCTCTTTAAATTCCAGATTGTTTGGGTAACAGAGACAAAAAAAATTTTTTTAATGCAATAATCCATTTTAGAGAACAATCTCTTTGCCACAGATTTTGATTCACTTGCTTTGAAATACAATAAAATAGATTAAAATAAAATGTGCTAATAAAAATACTAGCTGAATGATTATAGACAAATGGCTTAGAAGTCAAGAAAACAGTAATATTTTTCCAGTAACTAATTCAGACAGAATCGAGGTTATCAAGAACAAGATTGAGGTGAGCCATTTGCATACTATCTAACTAAGCTATCTACTACTTCTGCCTGAATTGCAATCACTGGATGGAAAATATCATATATCAAGTATTTTCCACAAAAAAATGTAAGCCTGCTTTCTGTGGGTAGGGATGTAAGAATTCAGTATGGGCAAGTTGCAGAGTGTGATCTTCATAGACATGCAATGGTTTTCCCTGTCCCTGACCTGGATGATAACAATTCCAGAGTTTTTCAGGGTGTAGGACTGAAACCAATTTCTTAGAGCCAGCACCAGGGCTTGCAGACTTCACCAGCTGCCAAGCTTTCACCTGCAGTTTGGCAGGCATCACACAAGTACATGCACTACAATAACGCATTTGCTTGTAAAATACTCTCATATAAAACATTACTTGAAATAGTGTTTCTGGAAATCAGATAAAAGGTGTTTGGAAAGCCAAAGCAAGTTTCAAATCTTTGTCTGCAAATATTTTCTTTGGTATACATCCAGCTCTACTGGGAGAGATCAGTTTCGCTTTAATGCTAGCACCCTAAAAGTTAAGTAGCCGGTTTAAGTGTGTAATTGAACAAAGCTTTCCACAGATGACAGAGAGAAATAGACATTGTAAGAGGGAAGTTCATTCTGTCTCTATTAGACAACCTTTATGGGATGATGAACTATCTCCTGGAGATACACACATCTCTTGATTGCAAAGGGAATGCAGATTATTAGGTTGGAGAAGACACTGCTGAGTCAGATTATTATTGTTAGTGACTTATCTTTTTGCCATCTGACACACCTGGGACAGAACCTCCTGGAAGAAATCAGTGGCTGTGACCCCTTTTCTTGGGGCCAGCCATCATTCTCTTCCATTTGCACTCACACTCATGGGGTAGGTGGGCCCAGTTTAGTTGACTCATGGAGCACCACCTGAGAAAGTTTCAGCTGCAGCAACCACCTGCTGACAGAAACGATTAGTACATGGGCCACAGCTAAAAGTGGTCCCACGACTGCCTTCTGCACTCACAACAGCCATTTTCAAGACAGGGCTAAGAGACAATCCCATATCCACCTGCTGGAAGGACAGCTACCAAGACGATGGAGCAAAACTATTTTTAGTAGTGGCAGATTGTAGCTAGGGGGCCACAAACAAGAAGCATGGATAGGAAGGTTCAAGTAGGAAGGCTTTATCAACTAGGCAGCACATGCAGTGCTGGAACAGGTTATTGAGACAAGATTTGGGGTCTCCATCTTGGGCAGACTTAAGGTTTGACTGAAGAAAGGCACAACCAAGCTAGGAAAGCACCAGTGACAGTCCTGCTTTAAGCAGGCAGCTGGACTGGATGAGATGAAGAGGTCCCTTCCAACCAGCATTACTGTGGGAGGCTGAAAGTGTCTCCGAAAAATTCTCCACTTGAGAGTGCTGTGTGTGCTCCCTTCCTGTCTTTTCCTTCTTCTGGTTCCACATGCGTCAAGCAGCAGCTCCCAGAGGTCATACAGGAAGGATTATTTCCTCGGTGTGCCTTCCTCTTCCTCATACTCCTTCTTCTGACCTCAGCAGAGCTGTACACATTTGCCTACAGAAAGAATGTGACCTTTTGACAATAGAGTCACCCAGCAATTTGTTCTAGTTTGAAGCTATTTCCCCCAGTTCCCTCTTGGGCTTTTCTTCAGCCTCTTTTCCACCAATGGAAAGATTTGCTATGCCTGGAATGCAAAGTTTTGGTTACTACTCACTGCAGTGTAATGCCCAGTTCAACAACATGTACCAGAGACTTGGTTTCAGCCAGGAGCTTTTCTCTTCAACAGAACCTCCCAAACATTTTTTGAGGGTTTTTAAAGCAGAAATGGTAGAGAAATATAAGTCTATTAAAAATTACACACTGCATCATAGAAAAGCAAGTAAGCTGGGCTGAAGCAATAGTGATGGCATAGGTAAAAATATTACCAGTTATGAAGTTCATAATTCAATTCATATGATAGATAACAAGTTGTGTACATTTATAAGTACATATACATACATCTCCAGTTATAGGGAGATATGTGTTTACATGTTGATATATAAGTATATAAAAATTAAACACAAATATTTGTGCAGATTAATTGGTTTCTAAGCATATGCTTTGTGGTTAGAGGAAAAAGGCAGATACTGCATAATAATGCAACACATAGTAAGCCACTTGATTTTGACTGCCTCACCTGCTCTTTCTACAAAAATTGACTTACACAGCCTTAGTACTAAAATTTAATGTGGCAGCTTCACATCACTGACATTTGATACAAATGCAGAGCAAAATAACTACCTGCCAAGATTTTATTTTTTCCATTTAAGCATCTCACAGTGTCACAGAAGTCAGGCAAGACCCAATATCCAGTAATCCACTATGCACAAGCTTCAAATTGGCCCCAGGATGAATTCTTAGAATGTACTCAGAGCTGAGGTCAGACATCAGTGAAAGATGCAAATTCTTTACTTTACAGCCCATTCCCCCTCTAGAAATTCCCAAAATACAATGGACATTCTTTAAATTAATTACAAGTTTATTTTAATCAGAAGGAACCTCTTCCAAACAACGCCTTTAAGAATGAAAGACACTTTTCCAGGTGACAAATCTAGTGACTTTAAAACCATAATCTTATTACATACATGTAAACGTTTGATGGATATTTTGAGCTAACATTTTTACGGCCATAAACTATTATTCCCTGCCAGACTGAGATAGCTAGCCTGAGGGAAAAAATATTTCACTCTTAGAAAGTAAGGCACATTAAAAAATAGTGGGAAAATGCTATTTTTAAAAATACTCTGAGCATTTTTCTAATAGGTTTTGAGTAAAATGTGAAATGTGATGCAGTCACTGAGCACATGGTGTGTCAGAAAGCTTGGATTGGTGTTCTTTTGGGATGTCTTGCACAACTTGCTCTTGTTTGTTGTTTTTTTTTTTTCCCATACAGATTACCAAAGTTTCCAGAAAATCAAATTACCTCTGTTAAAAAAATGAGAGGGGATTTTACTGCTAAGTTTTCCTTTTGTTCTACAGCAAACCTTAATTGTATAAGTGGTTATAGTGGATGATCAATTCCATTGAGTTTCATTCACCAGAAAATCCAGAGCACACAGAATCACAGAATAAGCCGAGTTGGAAGGGATCCTCACACCAGGTGTAATTGCTAACACCTTTTCTGGTTTTCAGCTGTCACCTTCCTTGCACCTGGCCTGGCACCAAGGTCCTTCCCACTATCAGAAGTTGGTCTGTCCCACCCCACCAGGCATGAAGTGCAGATATCAGACATCCAGCACAACACAGGTTGGGATCCCTTCCTAGCCCTCCCTCACCTCCCTTAACACATAACATGGGTATTGCTGCATAGCTGCACCACTCTCCTTGTTCAGCTCCTAGTGTTCTTCCCTGGAAGGCAATAGGGAGAAGATGACGCACCAGCTCCAGTGCAGCCCTGTGCCACTGGTCACTGTCCCTCTGTAGCAGCCCTAGGTCTGTGGAAACCTCTTGTGCTCTTCCAACACAGGCTAATACATTCATACTGACTGAGCAGAAGCACCAAAATCCACATTTTGGTCTCCAGTGCTTTGTCTTCTTGCTATACTGCACCTTTTTAGGGCATTTTTATGAGAACAAAACTGCACATGGCTTCATCAGCCTTTGAAGACAGAAGGATGAAACAGGTATATTCATATCACACATCTTCTAGGACCTAGATGCCAGGGTTGTTCCCCCTCTATGCTACCTGCAGAGATAAAGGGTAGGTGCCTGTGAGAGACCATGCTGGGTCCTCATCAGGAACAGCTGTGTGCTGTTTTCAACATTGTCACTACTTTTCCTGGTGAAGATATATCCTGGAGTGAGCTTGCTGTGACATAAAAATGACTCAGGACAGAAAGAGACACAAAAACCACCCACCTTCAAAGTCAGAGCCCTAACCAATTAAGAAAAAAACTCGAGTCCTCTCTTCATCAGCTGCTTATAATTAAGCTGCATTTCAAAAACATTGCCTTTCCCACCCACAGAATGGCTTGAAACACAAGCCATCACATGAAGAGTATGAAGGAAGAGTGGGACTTTGATGGTCAGTTCTCTCTGGAGAAACCCATGGTGCAGAAAATGGGAACAAACCACCCAGAAATATCAGCTAGGGCTGGATTATGGTTGGTCCACAGGCATCCCAAAATCAAATACCTCATTGACTACTGTTAATTGTGGGAGGGATTTTCCTACCCAGAAGCATGACATCAAAAGGAAACCCTTCTGGGGGAGAGGACCTTCCCCTATCTGAGAGCTTGTGAGTTTCTGCAGGCCAGTGACTTCAGTGATACTTATTGGTCGAAACAGTCAGAAGCTAGCAGTTGTTTAGGAACCTTTCAGGAGACAGTTTGATCCCGTACAGTGTCTGGGTTTCCTCAACAATATTTTGATGCTGTAGCTGAACATCTGTGTTCTGTGCACACAGTGACACGTACAACCCAGGGCTTAGCTTGACTAGAGGCACCAACAAGAGACTGAAAGGAAGGATATGCAACCAGCTGGCTGGTTACTGATGTAGTCTCTTTATGCATAATCTCCACCCACTTCTTCACTTCATCAGCACGAAACAATGCCCTATTGTATTAGTTCAAAATAGGCAGTTCCTCCATGACAGACATCTCTCTCTTGAAGCATAGGGATCTGCCGTTCTGTCTACAAGCACAGGCAATTGGTCAAGTTCCCATCTTATCCCATTCCAGTTTTCTTCAGTGCATTTGGCAACAGATCAGCAAGCAAATCCAAACAGTGGTATTCAAACCTCTCAGAACCTTGCTTGTTCCCTAATTGTCTAGATAATTAAATTCTGTGCACATAGTATTAACTTTGAAACAGATATTCCCCCCTTCTTGTGCATTTTTTAAGCAGGTGTTCCAATATCCTGAAGTAAGCTGAACTATAACCCTCAAGTATGTGCATATTACGATATACTCAGAACAGATTAGAAACAAAATGTTTTCCATCTAGCAGCTTCTGCCTGTCACAGGGGCAAAGGCGGTTGCATGAACATCTTTTTACGGCACCCACCATCATTTGCCACCCTAATGCCACAGTACCCCGCAGTGAGGCATGTCTTTTACCGCTTGCAGTGAGGTGCTGGGGCTTCTGTCCTCCACCGTACCATGCAAACCAGGCCAGCTGGTGGAGCCTCTGCCAGCCAGCTGCAAAAAATGATGTGTCCCATCCAGACCTGCAGCCAAAAGGTGCCTATTGGGAGGTCACAGCCTATTGCCATGGGCTGCCGAGGGTCTTCTGCACCACATCACATAGTGTGCTGGGCATGCCATGGCAGCGCCACAGCTCAGGGCACAGGTTGCTGGCTTTGCTCACCCACTTTCAGATGTCATTTGACTGTTTGCAGAAGTTTAGTCATTGCCTCAAATGGCTTTAGCCTGTGTTTGGCTCCTAATTAACTTCTGTCACCTAGGAGGTAAATTTGCTGGGTCAGAGTATGGCAACAGTGTTGCTCCCGTCTGCTCCAGAGAAGACAACTCTGAGAGATCTCCCATGCCCCTCAGACACCAGCAACTTCGCTGCCCTCCCTTGCATAATTATAATTCAAGCCAGATATTGCTTGAGGATACTGCCATGGGTATGAACTGTAGGAACACCTTATTCTTTGGACTTAATGAGTAAAACAAGACCAGAGATGACTGCAGAGTATAAAATACTGAGTTTAGTCTGGGGTAACAACACAGGGTGTCCTGGGTTTCCAACAAAGTACTTAGATAACCTAAATAACCTAATCTTCTTATGCAGTAAGTATTGGGGATTTGTTAGAGGTAAGAGCATAAAACAAAGTGAAGAAAAATCATTTTGCATTTTACATCACACCCAGAGGAATTTTTGCACAAATTGCACCAATATTCTTACACCTTGTTGTGCACATGACTCAGAGACATACCTTACAAAAGAGAACCTTTTCCCTCTCTCTTTCAACAGGTCATTATAGAGACAGGCCATACTTGACTTTCATAGGTGGATTGCCTTGCTTAGGGACTGATTAGGCTGGGGGGACTTTGAGGCAGCAGCAGAGGTCTGGAGCTGAAGCAGCTGCCTTCACTCTGGGGGTCCCTGTGTGAGTGCCACATTTATGTCCCCGGCCTCTGTTTCCTTTACAAACACTCACCGCATCCTGAAACAACTTGACTTGTATCAGTTCTGTCCGATTTCAGACTTTGCTTTTTTGAGGTTAATTTCCCTTTTTCTCTTCCCGCTGAATCATAAAAGCATAGAATATCCTGAATTATAAGAGACTCACAGGGATCATCAAGTCCAGCTCCTGTCTCTGCACAGGACACCCCAAGAGTCACACCATGTGCCTGAGAGTGTTGTCCAAACACTTTTTGAACTCTCTCAGACTTGATGCTGTGACCACTTCCCTGGGGAGCCTGTTCCAGTGCCCAACCACCCTCTGGCTGAAGAACCTTTTCCTGATATCCAGCCTTAACCTCCCCTGACACAACCTCAGGCCTTTCCCTCAGGTCCTGTCACTGGTTATGATGGAGAAGAGATCAATGCCTGTCTCTCCTCTTCCCCTCACCAGGAAGTCGCAGACTGTGATGAGGTATCCCCTCAGTCTTCTCCTCTCCAGGCTGAACAGACCAAGTGACCTCAGTCACTCCTTGTGGCCCTCCTCAAGGCCCTTCACCATTTTTGTAGCCCACAAGTGAGACTCGTGGTAGGTAGAGCAACGCTCTGGGCATGGTCTGCTCTGTAGCAGCCTGCCACCTGCCTAGCAGATACACAAGGGCAGCAAACTGCTGATGACCAGGTGCTGCTGGGGAAAATACAGGAAGCCTAGTAATCACCCATCAGGTGTTTATTAGACAGGTGCTGTTCTGGCCAAGCAAGGGAAGATTATATTCAAGCTCAAGACAAGCTTATTCAAGCATAAGACAAGTTGCATACAGTTCAATGAAAAATACTGCAGGAAGGTATTTCAATCACAGAATAGTTTCTGAGTAAAAATTGCTTCTTTTCTTATTTTTGTAACTTTTCTTCTCACAGGCATTTGACTCTTGGCCTTCTCTAGAACTAACCACTGCTATCTTCATTCTGGATCATGAAGCTGTGAGGGAAATCACTTAAATGCACATGTAATTAGGAAAACAGCCAGAATCATCTCTAACAGAATATTTCCAGGCTTACCCAAGAGCTGTATTGTGTCCAGGGTTGTGATTTACCAGTACACATAATGTCCCAGACTTCCATGCATGTCAGAAGAAGCTGTTCTTTGGTCTAAAATGTAGTGTTCAAACTTTCTTCACATAGTTGCTGTCAACAGGTAGCCCTCTCTGGTAAGCCTTTTTATGACATGCCCCAACATACAGCCTGATTTTTCTTCCTTTCCAAGTACCAAGACGTCAGATGAACTCCCAGCACATAAGCCAAGAAGACACTGTCACATTCATGGGGGACAATGAGACTGCCCCTCCACTTTAGCAACACTTTCAGAGAAAGGGGCAAGACCAAGTTACAGCATTCTAGATCCTGGTGAGGAGACCACAGCCTAACTACAGCCACTGGAAAACCAGATGAATGTCTGCTCCCCTTCTGAGAAGAAGCCAGAGCACAAGAACATGAAAATTCCTGGGCCTGGTCATGTCCATCATGCTCCACATACTGAAGCAAGGTACCATCAGTGACCATTTTGTTCATTTGGAGAGGTTTAGGTTAGATAAAAGAAAAAATTTTTTCACTGAAAGGATGGCCAGACATCAGAATAGGCTGCCCAAGGTAGTGGCAGAATCACTATCCTGGATGTGGCATTTGTGCCACAGTATTTGTCAAGTGTTCAAAAGATGTGTGGATGTGGCATTTAGTGCTATGGTTTACTGGTGAACACAGCAGTCCTGTGTTAAAGGTTGGACCTGATGATCTTAGAGGTCTTCTCCAACTTCAATAATTCTATGATTTGCAAAGCAAAGTCCAGCCTTGATCACAACCATGAGCATTGTCCATCTGTCCCTGCCATTAGAGTAGCCAGTCTGCTCCAGACAGGTAAAGGAAATGGCAGAGGTATTGGCAGATAGAGTGCCCTCTTGTTAACCTTCAAACTGTGCTTCAGGTAAGATCCAAACCAACCTTTTTATGTGTTGCTCTTTTCCTGGTGGAGAGCAAGACCAGCATTTTCAGGGTCTATTTTCAAAGCAGCAATCTAGTATCCTTTCTGGGACCTATCCTGAACTAAATCCTTCTACATGTTTGATCTCCAAATTCCACTCTAAATCTTGATAAAATCTAAAATAAATAACATGACCACACTCTTGCTGTGATCCAAAGTAGGTACGGAGCTTGCTGGAATGTCTTGTCCCATCTGGCCCTGTAAACACAGCAGCAGCACTGGCCATCTTCATCTACATGGACACAACCACTAGAAGGAAGGACTTATGTTGTGATATAAAGGTAGCAGCTTCTACCCTGACCGGGAGAAACATCTGGTGATTCCCCAACACCTCCAGGAAAAGGGTGGGGAACTGGGCTTATATGAGTTCAAGACTTTCAGGTGTATTACAGTGTGGGAATTCTTTTTTCATGGCACTAGGTGAGTCAGCTCCCTTTTGCAAGCTTATCAGGTTAAATCACTATTTTTCTGCATCTCAGCAGGGTTTGCTCAATATGAAAACAGACTACACAGGGCATTAGCTCATCTGTCCTGGAGCTGCTCCAGCAAAATACGGAATTGCCAGCATGTGAGAAAAATTCCCACCGGGAACATTGCTCTTTGAAAAATGACTATATTGAGTGTTGGTCTCTTGGGGGTTTTGCAGTGAATGGATTTGAGTCCAGTACCAAGTTGTCGGCAGTGCGTTTTTGCAGAGATCAGACCCTTTAAGAAAACATTTTAGGATACATTGAATTTTATACCTCATTCTGCAGCTTCCATGAGGGAACATTTCTTGGTCCATCCTTACGAACTCAGAAGCAAGTTTCCTTTTGGACAGGTTTGCACAAAAATAAAAGAAGAACTGAATTTTCCACATAATATTAGAGAGTGAAAGCTGTGAGCTCAGGTCCCAGTTCAAGTCACCTCCAGTGTGTTATCAGTTAAACTGGCACCTTTGGCCAATGGCATATGCAAAGTCATCTGACTGAATTCTATTTCGTTGTGAGCTAAGGTTAGATAATAAAAATCCATTGTATTTGTCAAAAGCTGAAAGTGCACTCGTGGACCTTCAATGGCTTGCAGTAACTTGTTACGGCACTGTTGAGTCGTTTTGCATCTGAGCCTCGAGATTTCTTTGTGATTTTCAAATCTTTCAGCTGCTTGCAATGAAACAATTCACATATCACAAAAAGGGAAAACCAATTAGAAATTTAACCAATAAAGAGGCCCATATGGGCCCATGTACTCATCAGTGCATTTGAAGCCATGCTGTTTTACAGAGTAACAACAATTAGTTAACATTTCAGCACTTTGTATTTGAAGTTTCAGTGCATTATTGTTGATTGCATTAACCAAGGAAAACTCTTTCACTTAATGATTGCATATTCTGGTTGTAGATCCACTGGGAGTCCTCCCCAGTCCTTGGCAAGGAAGCAACACCCTGTTGTACCAGAACTGCTCCAAGTGATACACAATACGCTATGTGACCGCAGACGAGCAGTTGTGCCGCCATCCCGACCACAGCAGTGCAGTCTCCTGCCTCATGCACCGCACTGCTCCCAACAAGCAGACAGGAACCCCAAATCCCCTGCCTCACTGCAGCCTTTGCAACACAGCCTTTATTTAGGATGTGTTCCCTACTTCAGTCTGCTTTTCAGTGATGTGTGGTCACTCCCACGAGCACTGATCTGCTCCTGGTTGCGTGACCACACTGCCATTAAAGGTTTCTCCTCTCAGGCCACAGCACTGGGCCAGCTGAAGTGGGGATGCTGGCAGTCTGAACAGCACAGGGACCATCTGGGGAGGGAAACACATACACTAACAGCACTGGCAGCTACTGTGCAGAGAGCTAGCCCTGGCCACGTCTGTCCTCACAGCCAGACTGGCACAGTGCACCTTGGCCCATGAGGTCTCACGGACATCAGATCTCGGGCTCGCCTTCATCTCTCGCTATTTTTTTCCCCTCCAACTTTCAACACAAATGAGGACAAATGTGCCCAGGGCAGCAAGTTTGTGGGAGCCCTCTTCACTACTCAGATGGTGGAAAGCATGCAAGATTTGGCACCTTGCCCCATTTCCCCAAGACAGCCAGACCACTTGTCTCTTATTGTCTTTCTTTTTCTCCTCAAGGCATTTCAAAGTAAATAAAGACAGGTGCCAGAGTCTATTTCCCTTTGCTTCTAAATGTTTTTGCATTTATCATAACACAGACCAGTTCTTTATTACATGGGTTGCCTATTTCCTCACACAGGCATCCCATATCTGAACCTCAAACTCCCTGCCTAGAAAAACAACTTGAGGGCAAAAGCAGAAAAGGCTTCCCTTTGCTTTTTCAAATCCATTGAACAAACACCAATAGCTTCACTTGTCCCAAAGGGACCAAATGAGTTTAATATTTCTTAGGATAAAAGGCCTTTGTTCAAGGGGTTCTCCCTCATGTTAGCCCTGAACCAGTAAAACCTAACCTGTCCCAAGTACTCTCTAAAGCAGCATAAGATAAAGGTCTTCAAGCAACTAGGAACAGAAAGAGCTCAGGAAAGTCCATTGTCTCCCCTTCAAGGGGAAGACACAGGCTGAAGATCCTCCTTTCTAAAAGATGGGAGCCTCCCAAAGACTGAGGTTTGCTTCCCAAAAATATACAGCTGTTCTTCAGACTGGCTCTGCACAGCAGCAGCTGCGCCTTATTCTGGGCTATTCTTGCAAGCATTGCTATTGCACTGGTCAGAAGAGCATCTCCCAGACCCTGTCACTGATTGCGTGACCACTCAACAAGGCTGCCAGAACCTGCTGGTGTCTGCTGGTGGGGGCACTCTTTTGCAGGTGCCCCAGCGCTGTGCAAGCAGTGCAGGCTCATCTGTAGTCAATGCCACTGCCTTGGCAAATCAGGAGTCCCATGAACCCCACAGGGATGTTCTTGCCCTGGAATTCACCTGCCCTTTCTCAGGCTACTTCCACTTCATCTTCATTATCTGTAGGTAGTCTCTCTGGTTCTTTCCATGCTGGAGGAGAAAGAGATTTCCCCACCTTGAATCTGCTTGATCCAAGACCACACCTAGGAGCATCTTACTGGGACATATGATGAAAGTATCTCCAAGAAAGGAGGTATCTCCAGGCAGAGATAGTAGCTCTGCTATGCTGTGACTACCAGCACCAGAATTTCATGTGTGATATAGAACATGTAAGGGACCAATCCTGCCTCTTCAATGGCCTCTTCTGTCTTCTTCTGTTGCAGTGTGCTATGGCCAGGTTTCGGTTTCTACCATGGCCAAGCATTGCCACTCCCCCCCCCCCCCCCACATCCCCCGGTATTCGGTTTCTCCCCCTAGAAGGTTTTGTATCCCCCAATCCACTGCAAGCCCACCAGATTCAAACCCCACCAAATTCAAACCCCGCATCCCTACACCACAGGATATTTTGTATTCTCCCCACTCACTCACGAAGGTATATATGTTACTGTAAAGCGCCATGCTGGTTCTTCCTGGCACAAACCCAGTGCCCAAATAAACCATCTTGGGAAGCCCCTTCACCTCGTCTCTCCTTCCTCGGCACCCTGGACCAGCGGTGGGTTAGGCGAACCCCTACAGCACCTTCGCCAGTCCTCCAGCGCCCGAAGCAGCTCAGCCAGCCTCTGAAACCACAGGTGGCTGCCCGGTACCTCTGCCGGTGGCACCGTGGCATTCTTCTTTCATAGAATCATAGAATGGTTTGGAGCTAGAAAGGACTTTAAAGATCCTTTATTTTCAAATCCATGCCATGGGCAGGAACACAAACAAGTTGCTCAAAACCTTCTTTGCAGTGAAGGCCTTCAGAATAAAACACTTGTGGACCATCACTTCACTGGACCATTTGTCTGATGAGCTTCAGCCTCTCCACTAGCACAACTTGCTGTTTCAAGGCTGAGATCTTGATTCATTTGCCTAAGTGATCATGTCATTCCCAGCTGTCAATAACATCTGACGCATTGGCACAGGGACAACCGTACCCTACTGAAGAGACAGCCAGAGGCCATACCAAGCACACAAGGATGTCTCAGATGGCACTAGATGTTTGAGTTTAGACAACTGAATCAGGTCTACAGCATGAACACAGCACACTTCTTGCCTTGGGCAAAAGTGCCAGCCTCGTACTCAACCAACTACAACCTCAGTTCAGTAAACCAAACCAGAGACCTCCACATGCTTGGGAAAGAGCATTTTGGGGTGTCCAAGCCATGCCAGTGTGGCAGAAATAGCTGCTTGCCCCAAAGCCTTCATTTGAGGGGACACAGCCTGAAATCTTGTCATGCATGGAGCACCAAAAACTACAGGGGCAAGGTGCCGAGCTTGGAGCTGTCAGCTGATGGAGCAGCCTCCACTTTGGTTTCTCTCAGTAGTAATTTTACTTCAATGGTTGGTGCCATTTTAGAATGTTGCCTTATATTTATTTCTCTTTTTTATCTGTGCAATGAGTTAGAAAATGCCATATGCCTGTTTTTATATTCCTTGGGCTTCATCCCCACACACACTATACACACACAGTTTCCAGTTGACTAAGAAATGCGAAGCGTTTATCTGTGGCTCAGCACAGACACTGGTATACCAATGCATACATCCAGTGTGGGTGTATGAGAGATATAGATGCCATATGGAAATCACATCTGACACATACAGCTTGGGACAAATGGGAGAAAAATCTGTGCCATTCACGTGCACCATGGAAAGAACTTTTTCTGAAAATTGTTGTTCGCTTTGGCTTTATAACTCTCTGATACACCAAAGCACAGATGCCAACTTGTTATCAGAAAGGAGTCAGAAGCAGAGATGGGACTTGACTGTGGCACAGGAGAATTGGTCACCCTCAGCTTCCTCCCCTCACCCAGATTTGCAAACAGGCTGGACCCAGCCTAAGGAGGCAGCTGCGCTACGCCCACCCACCGACTGGCAGCTCCACATCAGCATTCCCGTGACTGCCAGGAAAGAGTTGGCTGCCATCCTGCCTCCCAGAGCTCCCTCCCTTCAGGGGACAATAAACACCTCACCTTCTGAAAACTGGATTGCCAGATACTTTATATAGCCAAATGATAACTGATAGGCAAAGAAGAGAAATCAAGCATGGCAATGAGTTTAAGGTGGGTTGAGAAAAAGATAAGTTAGAAATAGGATTTAATTATACAGATGTTATGGTGATTAGGGTCATCCAAGTAGGTAGACGGAGTTGCAAATCCAGGAAGTTTTGTTCCGGTGACAACAATTTCTTCCCCCTCCATCTTGCCTCCTAGACAGCACAGCCCTTAGAGCACCTAGAGCGAGACAACCTTGGCAGTCCCCCTGCTCCTCCTAATGACAAGAGGGGTTGTACCAGCACTGATGCAACTTGTTTGGATGCTCAGGGCAGGCTCAGCCCCCAGCAGCACTCAGGCACCCTGAAGGGAGGCTGTCTTTCCAGGGGTGGGGAGTGGGGAGGAGGAGAGATGTGGTTTATGAAGGAGGCTGGCACTGATCCACCAATCCAGAGGTTTGCAAGTAGAAGGTTCTATCGCCCACTCTCTATGCAAAGAGACTCATACTGCCATCAGTGGAGGTCTGGCTGAATACAGACCCCAGGGCTGGGGTGGTGGAGGGAACATGTTGTTCTGTAGTGTGAAATGAATGTGGAGTTGAAAAAAGTGGTTTTGGGTGGAGCTGGGGTGGTCATGCTTCCCAGTGGTTGTGGGTGATGCAGGCAGAGCCCTTCCCTCAAGCCCCACAAAACCAAAACTGCAACACTGGGAGCTGAACTGGGCAAATTCATTTGTTTAACCCTTAAAATGCAGCTTCTAACTGGCTGCAGTTGCTCATAATCATCTCAGCTAAAGTGAATAATGACAAAAATGTCCCAGTTTTTAATCTCCCCAGCACCAAATGTGTTTTCAGTACTTACACAGTGTTTTGGGGGGTGGTGGTGTCAGTTGTTGGCATTTCCCGTACAAACATTTCTATCAGCAACCATTATTCTCAGTCAACCCAATCTGACCTGAAATCCTAACACCAACGCAGTCCTAGAGAGGGGACGAGTTTACATCCATCTAACAGCAATGGAGGAGGAGGAGGAAAAGGTCAGAAGACAGAGGCACGCCAGGTCACTAAAACAGAAGGGAACCGAGAGTCTCACAAAACAAGGGCCAAGGAACGTGCCTGCTCTCCTTCTCCTTCAAGCAACTGCATAGCAAGGCACTGACTGTAAAAACAAATACAGCATTACAATGCAGAGGCAGGAAAAACCAAATCCCAATCACACAGAGGCAGAGAAGGAAAAATTTAATCAAGTAATGCCAAACCTAATAATAACATACTCCTCACCATTAGCCTCCCCAAAAGAGAGGAAAGGAACACAAAGGTGCTGAAACATTAAACACAGTAATTAATGGAAAATATCAAGCAAATGTAAGAATAATAAGGAGTGCAGGACTGCACACTGGCCTCCATTTCCCTTTCCCCCATTATGAATACAGAGACAAAAGGAAAGCAAGCCCCATTCCCAGCCATGGCAGTTCTGGAGTTTGTAGTTAGAAAAAATATTTGTAAGCCAATTGAACTAAGATAGCTAAATTTTATTCTTCCAAAAGCTTTTGATTTGGTAGAGTCATTCTACTGAATTAGGTATGAAGTCAATGTAATTCTATCTGAATCCTGCTCTGAACTCTTGCAGAGAGGGACCTGCATTGCTGGATCTCAGGAGCTCTCAGGGAAAAGCCTGAAGTGGAGCTTGTTCCTCCCTGAACGGCATCCTCTAGCCAGGCATGGGGACAGGCTTCTACAAAGCCAGGCTGTCGGCTCTGCTGTGTTTCATCGCACCCAGCACAGGGCCCAGGCTCAGGGCAACATTTTGCCATGTCTTTGGCACCAGTCCTGACTGAGGGATGTAATTCATTTCAGCCAGCTGTGAATCTCTACAGAGGAGACATTTCCAGATTAAATTGTCACCCAAGGGATGCTCTTGGCATACAGTGCAGAGAAACAAGCCTTTCTAAGGTGAGATTCACCTCACCTTAAACAATGTGTCTAAAATAAATCAGGTGAGTCAGTCTCTACAAGTGCCAGTTGCTCTCCATTGCCTATTACGGGACCATAGGTGTCTAGTTCAGGTAAAGGTATGTAGTAGAATGAGACTAATTCCACCTCTAGTTTATTTCCTGTGCACAGATTCAGAGAATGTATTTATTTATATTTAATTTATTTTCTTGCCTAAGAAAGAGCAAGAGAATGGGAGTAAGCACATTCTCCTCAAGCAATGAGAACTACAACTCTTATTTGCTTTCCCTTCAAGCTCCTAAGCCTCTTTCTGTGATGTTTTTTCCAACCTCAGCCACCCCACAACCCCATTATCCTTTTAGTCGTGCAATGATTCCTCCTAAATGGTCCCTTTCCTCTTCAATCCCTTCCCATTGGCTATCCAGCCCACCCAATCCAAGTTGCCCAAACCAGACGTCTCACTCAGCAATTCCAAAGCTTGTATTTGTTCCCCCTTTGTAAGAGCGTTGAGACTGCAAGAGGAGTCCAGTTCCAATGTCCATGTTTGGACATGGATGTAACAGGGGAGGCAGTGATTAGGCTGGGGGAATACCCCTGTTCACTCAGTTGCTCCCCTCAGTTGCTCCTGCCATGCAGTAAGGAGCAAAGCTTTCATGAATGTAAGTCACAAAGCCAGTCCTTTATAAAGGGATCTGAGTTTTGCAAGTACTGGCAGATTTCCACACAGACACCAAAGTACATCCCTGATGCAAGACCACTATCCTGCCAAATTTCTAATCCATGTCACAGCATGGGGGACGCAAAAATTCTCAGAGAAAAGGCCAAAAGAGCTTTTTAATAGTGATATTTATTTCCCCACTGTTCCTCCTGGAAATGGATGAGTCTGGCTGGGTTTTTTCCTTTCTTGCATTCCTCTAGATCAGTGTAAAACACTTGAGACAGGTAAGGAATTCTGACATGGTTATGAAGACTGTCTCCAGCAACTTCCGTAATAGTGGGGCTGTTCCCACTGGCTATTCCCAACTAATAAAACACAGCATAGCATCATTCACTCACAAACTTCATTCAGCTCTGAAGCTTATATGACTGCTTCTAAAACTTTCCATGCCTACTTTCCAATAGGAAAATTCTGCTCTCACAAAGACATGGGCTTTACAGACAACCATGCCAAATCTTACATAAACAAGGTAAAAAATTTACCCACACTGGATCTTCATCCCATTTATTCTTGGCCCTGATGCAGTAGATGTGAGTAAGCTCAAACACTCAGTCCATACAATCCATATCTTAAGGAGGTTCAGCTCAGTACTCACACAGGGTGATTTGTAACATGCCTTTCTCGAAGAAACTAGAGCAATGTTCCTAAAACTTGTTCAGAGTACAAGGATGACATTAGAAAAAGGCTTTGAAATGCTAGGGGGATATCCTCATGTATTTTTAAAGAGTTCTTGTACATGAGCATGTGAATGGGCTCCCTGTGTTCTGGTCCTCCATTCTGGTCCAGACTCTGTTCACTTCCTACCTATAAAACCCTACACCCAGTGTCACATCAGCTATTTTTCTCACACAGAATCATGAAGCCAATTATTAACTTTCTCCAAAGCAAGGTCACCCCTATCTGCATACTTCTGAGGGTCCAACCTATACCAGAAGCTGGGGATTTAGCTTCCCCACACAATTTCCTGCAGTATTTCACTCTCCCCACCACTGATCTAACCCTGACTTTCCCTGCTGCTCTTTCAACTAAACCTATTTTCCCATCATGGACATGAAAAGCAGATGGTTTCTTTTAATTATACAACAGTCTTACAGATATCTGAAGGCTGATACCATACTCCCTAATTCCCAGCCCTTTTTTCTTTCCATTAAATCAGGCCTGTCATTCAGATTTTCTTCACGGCACAGGATTTCCAGATCATTGACCACTGGCATGGATCTCTTCTGAATTACCTTCCACAGGTTTACTTTTGTCGTGAAGCCCAGTCTCCACAACCAGATATGTCATAGCTGAGGATCCACTAACAGTGGGCAGGATGGACAACTGATGGAGTGTGTCAGGCAAGACTTCTCCATGCACATAGAATCACAGAATGGCTTGGGACGGAAGGGATCCTAGAGATCATCTAGTTCTAACCCCCTTGCCATGGACAGGGACACCTTCCACTACACCAGGTTCCTCAGAGCTCCATCTTACCTGGCCTTGACCACTCTCTGGGATGAGGCACTCACAACTCCCCTGAACAATTTGTTCCAGTGCCTTGCCACCCTCACAGTAAAGAATTTTTTCCTAGTATCTAATCTAAACCTACCCTCTTTCAGTTTGAACCCATTCCCTTTTCTTGTGCCACTATGTGCCCTTATAAATCATCTCTCCAGCCTTCTTTCTTGTAGGCTCCCTTCAGGTACTGGAAGGCCACAGTTGGGCTGCAGAGCATAGTTCATAGCATGGGCATTGTCATGAAGTCTGTGTTGTTACCACAGTCCTTACAGCTCTCTCAAGGCTGTATGGCAAAAATAGAGTTAGAATATTGACAGAAGTACTTAAATTAGCCTGCCCAGGTGGAAAAAGAAACAAGACATGCCATTCAGGAGGGGATGAATAAAGATAGGCAGAGTGCGCTCTGGAACAATGCCGGAGAGAGCTGACAAAGAGGCCCAAAGCTGTGACTTGTGATTAAATAGTTGGAGGACATTAGGTTTTGGTTCATGGCATGTAGAATGAGTGCCCAGCAGACAGAATACCCGCCAGACCTCTCCTGGGAGCTGGTAATCCCCACCCAATGGCACCAGTCAGGCTCCTGCATCAATACCACAAACCGTAGAAGGGCACCTTGCCAAGTGTTTTTTTCAGGGTGTCCGTATACTTGGCATGTCTAGACTCACCAATTTTCAGTAGGCTTCGAGCCTTTCCTCGCATCATCCTCTCAAACCACAGAGCCTGGAATATCTCTACTTCTGCTTATATAATACTCCCAAATTGGCTTTCACATTCTCTGCAAACCACACACAAAACGTTTGCCTTAAAGCAAAACACCCTTCTCAAGCATCAAGGAATCAGAACAGGCACTGGGGTTACAGGACCGGATTCCCACTGCACAGCAAAGAGCAGCCCCATGCCATATCATCCCCTGTGTGGAGGGCTCAGAGAGGTGTACGAGAGGAAGCAGCTTTTCCCTAAACACCTGCTGCTCCCCCAAACTCCCCTGTCTCAACCTCAGCATGCATATAAATTGTTGCAACTATGTCAGAAGACCAGGAATGCATCATGGAAACCCTTCCCCTGTAACCATAGCTGGATGTAACGTTTGCAAGTGTAAAGCACTCATGTTTGTGCAACAGCATTTCCGTACACTGTGTTCCACCTGGACCACGGGAAGAGGAGTTCACCGTGACCTCGTCACAGCATCATATTTAGGCACAATCACACTCTGCTGACATGAAGGAGGTGAGGGAGGGAGCGGGGAGCTGAAAACTCTCATTTAGTGCCAGCTGAAGCAGTAAGTGTAAGTGACAAAATTCAGGTTTCCACCCACTTTCTTCTAAATTTGACATTTTGCAGCTATCATTTTCCACAAATCTGAGAAAAACGTACTTTTAGGAATAGCAGTATGACTCTAGTCCATAAATCTCTTAGAAATCAAGTCACTTTATTGATAAATGTGCTAAACAGCAATGTAGGCACTTAAGAGAGGACATCAGTAAGAGTATCGTAGAGGTCAGTGCAACAGGACTGCAGGAGGGACCACATAATGACTGCCAGGTTGTCAACAAAAATACTCAGATGCACCTCAGAATCTTTGTTCAAGGGTGAATCTGTTTTCATTCCAAAAAATATGGGATGAACTCCATTTCAGTAAGATATATATATCTCTCTATTTCATCTCCCCTTAAGCAGAGATAAAGAGAGCTTTTATTAGCTTGACTGTCTCTTTAGTGTAGCTACTACCTGGCACATGGCAAAGCAAATGAACGAGAGACTGGGCTGCAAACGAGGCTGAGAACTTACCTGCCTTTTGTCAATTTTGTAAGACTCATGGATGATTTTTGAATAGACAAAATCCCATGGCAGAACGGCAGGGAGTTAATGAAACTAATAAAAATGCTGTACAATGAAGTGACCTGCAGTCAGGTGTTGTGTGGGGTTTGAGGCCAAGACATGCTCCATAGCCCAATAGTCCTTGGAGAGCTATGAGGAGGTGTCCCCCAGTCTCCCACTGAACTGTGAAACAGCAGTGAAACAGCTCAGTGCTCCATGGAAAAAAGCAGGGCCAAGGGACTGATTGTACAGCAGATCATTCAAGGCAGGGTAGGGGGATCCAGACAACATTCCACTGTTCCAGTTAATCACTCAGTGCAAAGTGCAACAGCCTAATCCTGAGAAATAGGGAAGAAACCATCTCAAAATATTCAATGACCTGGCAACTGAAGGAACATTCAGGTCCCATAAGAAAGCAAAGGAAGGTGTATCCAAATCTACTAGAAGAAGAGTTGCATACTGCTTCCCCACCATTTTGTGTACCTTTCAAGGGAATGCTTTCCATCACATCTGTTTCACTAAGTTAAATTTTAAAAATATCGGAGCCAGCTCAAAACTGCATTTCTCAATTATAAAATTATTTTTCACCAAAAAATAATACAAACAGGAAGGCAAAAAGAGAGGAAATGTCCAATCCCAAACTGCAGCTCCTGGAAACAGAGGGAGCCGAAGATGACTTCAAGAAGCAGAACTAGAGCAGACTCTTCTGCTCCTGCGGAACTCAGCAAAGTGGAGGCAATGTAGCAGTGTCCTACAACTGCTGCTTCACATGGCAACAAGAGCTTGTGGTTCCCCTGCCCTGCTGCAGCTCCAACTGCAAGGGTGGGTGAAACTGGACACATCTGCCAGGGCTCCATCAATGCTGCCACACCTAACGGTTGTGTGAAACACTTCCCATCCTTGCCAGAAGCAATTTTGCAAAGCTGTAGTTTGGAGTTTTGTTCTCCATTTGGCATTTATCCCACCTCAAATGCAGTAAGATGTTTTCTAAAGGTAAATCTGTTCCTTCAGTTGAAAAAAAAGCCATAGTCGGAGTTTGTTACAAGCTTATAGATGTTGCCAAACAAAGCCTTATCAAGATCACAAGATTTGTGTAGCAGAAGTCAGAATTTTTCGTTTGACTACATAGTGCCTCTATGTTGTGGGGTCCCAATGTATCTGGGTCCTCCAGATGCTCTGAAAATTAAATAGTATACTTAAAACAGCAATATATTTCAATAAAGCTACCAGTGTTACTCATTATATTGCTATTCTATCAATACTCCTACTGATTATTAGTACCACTAATTATGAAAGTAAAGTAATAATAAGGCAAACTGAACTAAAACTGGATTTTTAAAATGAGGATTCCTGAAATCTCTTGCATTTTAAACTGTTTGCTGAACAAATTGATGTTAGTCTGTGAAGAAGCAGCTCGTTTGCTAGCAAGTCATGAGAAAGGCTGACAAAAGTCAGTACACTGAGCATTATTAAATTTGTAATAGTTCCAAAGAACAGTGTCTGGATGAACAGCTTTAAGCCTATCCTTATAGGACCTTTTTTCCTGAAAAATAAATCAAAACTGTCTCCTTCAGTAGCTAAAAGTAGGTGCTTTCTAGGGTTTAAAAAAAAAAGTATTGACCTAGACAGTCCAAATGTAAGTAAAAGTCAACACTGAGAGGGGCCCAAAGCAAAACCTCGGACCTAAATAACTCCAGTTTTAAGGAAGTTCTAAGTCTGGTTCATATAGGTGCTTCACATAAGAGGGAGGTGCTCTCTGAGCTTCCTTTGTCCTGAGGACTTCCACAGTCCTGCCGACGATGATAAGCAGGTTGTCCCTATATATCAGGGAACTCTGCCCATCGCCTGCATCACAAGGATGGTTCTTGTCTTACTTTTGGCTCTCAGCCACCAGCCCTCAGAGCTGGCTCAAGAGCTGTTTTGTGGAGGTCCCTGAAGAGGAGAGTGCTCCTCCCAGGGGTGACCTTGCATGGCAGACACCCGTGTGTGTCCCCACCCTGTGTCTGCCACTGCAGAAATGAGCTCCATGATGTGAAGACCTGCCCAGACCTTCCCATCACTTGCAGCCCCAATGGTCACTTGAGCTTCCATCAGTCTCCTATTTTTGTTGTCACTGCTGCTTTGGAGAAGTGCGGGAGAAGTCAACACTCATGTATGAAAACAAAACTCACTTTATGTTACATCAGTACGCACTGACATGGAACGGCACAGCAAGCTTTCTTGCTGATAAATAAAAATGATTGCTTTAACTGATGGTTGTATATTCATCATTTGGGATACCTGGCAAACATTCTGGTTGTCAAGCAGTTATATCTGACACATCTGCCCTGTTGTTTATCTCTCAGGCTACACTAACTCAAACATCTTATCCTTGTCTTCATTCTTTGCCTACTCCCTCAAAAGGGGCGATTGATAGTATGGCTATATTTGCATATTTGTAGTGCTTTTTTAAAAAAATTCCAACAGTACTAGTCTCATAGTGGATTTCTGAAAACTTATAAAACCTGCAGCTTACACTTAGTACCATTCTTAATTCCAGCCATTTGCTACCTGCTAATATAATAAACACATGCTTAGGGTTATATTCAGACTACCTAAAATAGCCTTAACACTCCAGCTTTGGAGCCAAAGCTCAGGGAGACAGGAGCAGTTTGGCTTGGCTCCCCACAGAGCCTTTGGAGACAAATAGTCACAGTATCCACATTAGGCACTTTGGAAGTACTGGTTAGAAAACACAGCCCCTGTATCTCTCAACAACAGAGGTTGGCTGAACAAAAAGCCAGCTCTGTAGCCCTGCAGAGCCAGTGTCTTTTTCAGCTCTCCGTTCCCTTGAATTTAGGATTTGTAACTGGCATGTAAGCACAACTCATGTGAGACTCTCTGAAAGGCGGACAGGGTTCTGCTTGAAGAGTCCCATTCAGAGAGAGCAGAATTTTAGCTAAGTTTGTGTCTAGAATCATTAAAGCCTGACAGGCACTTATAAAACCTTTTCAGAGCAATTTAGAGAACTTACTCAAGGTACTGAGTGCCATCTTACTACATTGCTGTCATAGATTCAGAAGTCAAACAGTTCTCATGGGATCATGACAATTTCTGATTAATTAAACTATGTTCTCTACATCCAAAAGTACATGAAACCTGACTCTGATCCCAGCTTTCAGCTTTCACAGTCAACAAGTACAAAACTGTGGTTCTTCACTCTTCCACCAAGATTTAATGAATTTCCTTCTGGAATTGTTAAGAAGAACAACTGAAATAACAACCTTATAATAAGATTGGTTTACACACTCATTACTTTAGGAAAAACTGGAAGGAACGCATGCAAAAATAGAGAAGATTTTCAGTGCTGGGTCTCACTTGCAGCTGGATCTCAGACTCCCGAAATTGATGCAATGCCATATGCTTTGTCCTGGAATCATTTATTTTCCCAGTTCTCCCCTCAAAATTGCCATAAGGTATAACTTTGCCCCAACCTAAACACAGAAAGTAAGAGACAGAGGAGACATTTTTGGGTGATGAGTGGACAACCAGTTGCATCAGCTCACAAGCGGCAGGGCTGCAGAATAGACAGGAATAGAGTAGAGAGGGTTGTAAAACCAAGAGGAGATAAATGGTCCCCACTGCTTCCTGCAGAGGGGAAGCTTTAGGTGTCAGTGCAGGAGCAAGAGCATTACAATTGGCTGAGCTTTTTTATTACATAAGTAGCAACTCTTCAATTATGTGATGCTTCACTGAGCAGGCAGCCCCTGCCTGTGACATGGGTGATTTCTGCAAGTAGAAAATATACGAACATGCACCCCTTTGGCTGAGTTCATGTCAGGCAGCTGCTCTGCACAAACCCCGCACTGCACCAGGACCCTGGGCCCTTGCTTGCAGCTTGCCCACATGTGTTCAAATCCCAAGGAAACCAGGGAGTCTGAGTAGCACTGGAACCCACGTGTGGTGGGAAACCCTACCCTCTCAAGCAAAGAGGAGGATGGATTTTTTTTTTTTTAATTCACCTATTGTTTTCTCCACTGTAAAAAGTCCTGCCATTTCCTTTCCAAGGTTCTATAAAAAGTTCCCATGTCTTGATGACTGGACAAGATCAAGAGACACTAATTGAAAGTGTGTAGAAAATTAGGAAGGACAACTGGGAATGAGAGAATGACCAAAAAGCCGGAGACTGGAGAAGGAGATGGGGAAAGTCCTTCACATCCCATGACTGAATATGAGATAGATGGCTGAGGGAAAGGCAATGGAAAAACCTGACAAAGGGCTATGTTGTACATGAGAACTATGCAGATTCATACTGTGCAAAGCAAGCTGCCCCAGAAGGAGTTTGGCCCACAGAGCTAATCTGGAGACATGACCAGGAGCACAAGTGGAGATGGGGAATGGCAAAAGGGAAGAATTCCTCAGTGAAGAGAAACAGATGACAAAGTGAAAGTGATACAGTTCCAAGTGTGAATCATAGAATCATGGAATGGTTTGGGTTGGAGAGGACCTTAAAAACAATCTAGTTCCAACCCCTCTGCCATGAACAGGGATACCTTCCACTAGACCAGGTTAGTTCCAGTCAAAACCAGCTGGGGAATTTGCATTGGGAGGTCATTAGAGCACGTGCTGAATGAGGAAGCAGGAATATGACACAGGAGAGCTTACAATGAGGAGAGGAAGCTGGCTGGTCATGGAGTAAAAGATTGGAACAAGCAGCCAGATTTGGCACAGGATGAGGCAGAAGGATGTGTTGATCCTGTACACTGAAGTAAGCAGTGCTTCTGAGCACTTCATCAGGAAGTTAAAGACTGTGCCAGGAAACAGACATAGAAAATTATTATTAAATTAAAAATCCAGAAGGAGCCTTCACACTTGGCCTAACTTGGAAGAGCTGAATTTTGCAGCCTTGGAGTTCTTGTAGCATGCTTGGTGCATGTATGTGTTTGTACTTTAGAGCACAGGAGGTGCTCAGTCTCTTCCGTGCCAGAAGCCAAGGGTGCGAAACCAGGGCTTTCCTTCTTTGTGATTTACAGCTTCTGACTCTTCTGCTGGTAAAGTTCATTGGCCTGTCTTGTTTGTGCTCCACGTTACAGTACCTAATCTCACATCTGATCAGTTGTCAGACAAGGTTCATCACAGCTGTCTCATCTCCATTACCTGCCCCCCATCCCAGTTTTTCAAGTTTACTAATACACCAGTTTCTTGTTTCTGTGGGAGGAGACCTTGCATCACCTCTAAAGGACTGGCTTATTTTTACCTACATTGAATTTCATTGTGCTGAGTTTTTCACATATTTTAAACACTGATATATCTCTTACTTGTTGTTTTTCTTTACTCAGTGGGACTCAAATAATCAGTTTAAGTTCCTCGGAACATGTTGCCTTCATTCATGAGTCACCATTCAGCAGAGTCCTTAGCAGGCCACTCCTTGGGGGTGCAGCTCTAGGAGGCCACCAGACAGCCAGGTGCTCCTGAAGTGGCAGGAGAATACACCTGACAGCTGTACTTAGAGGAGGGCAACAGAACATACAGCCCCAGCTTTCAGTCCTGCTTCACAAGCAACACTAAGTTTCCTGTACAGCACCCAGTGGTGTGCAGACACATCCCAGCCTGAGCAGAGCACTTTCCCTAGGGCTCCAAGAAATTCCACACAGATTAGGGGTAGCCAGAAAGACTCATTGTTAACACCAAAACGCTCATGGCATAACAGCCTTTTCCTCTTTCTTGCCTGTTCTGGTGGAAGCCCTCTTCTTACCCTTCTTCAAAACCCAGCTCCCCAAGTCCAGACTCCCAGCCCATATGTAATAGGATTTCTGATTCTGTTATGTCCCAAACCCCATACTGATTCACACACTCAGTACCTAAATTTCTGCTTCCCAGCTCTTCCTACAATTACTTCACAGATGAAGCACTCACTGCTGACCTCTTTCACAGCTCCTTTTCCGTACTTTCTGAGCCCATCCTTCTCCACATCTTCATCTGGAAACCTTGACTCCAACAATCTCTAAATTCCTCACTGAAGTGCTCCAGGAACGGCCATAGAACAGATATCAGAGCCAGCCTTGCCAACAAGGCCAAGTTACTACATATGAGTTGATCTTTGCTCAGCTGTAACAGCTCCTTCGCTCATCCACATCATTGCTGCACAATAATTTCTTGTCTATCACTACCTTTGTGTTCCTTAAGTCCATGCAGCCCTAAGAGACTAGGCAGGAGCTGCTGATGTCTCCCAGCCACCTCAAAACTGAGACATATGGAGATAATTGCTGATGAATTTTGAGATGTATTATGTGACAGGTGCTTTTGGCTCTGGTTATCTGAAATGAGGGGGAAGAGGTGGAAAGGGTCTCAGATGGAGAGTTTTCTAGTGGAGGTTTAAATATGCCTAGCCATGAATCATTCTTGTCTATGCTGACCACAGAGCATCACATCTGTTGTTTTTATGGTCAAGAAAAATAAAGAAAGAAAATGACTAATACATCCTTATATAGACAAGCCATTTGAGTCAAGCCTAAAGCAGAGTCTGCTAATTGGACAAAACCATGGCTCATAATAGCATTTTAACATTTCTCCTGCTTACTGTTTGTCTTTTGGTTAGTTACTGAAGGGTGTTAACCTAGAAGTGGTCACCATGAGGGTTTGAAATTACAGTAACACCCCATTAAGCAGTACACGGCAAATTTACTTCACACCTGGCTTGTCAGTGGTAGCATTTCACACTCTGAAGGCTGCCAGCCAAGCCAAACAGCAGCACAGGCATCCGTACAGTGACTGGCAGTTTTACAGCCAGGAAAGCAGGCAACATTGTTCCATGCCTTGAAAAAAGCATAAAGGGTTTCAGGCACAGACTGAGTCAACCACATCCATATCTGCAGCTCAGATAGGTCTTCTCTCTCAGCATTCACTGTACAGAAATATGTACACATGTGCTCCATCGTGGGCAAAGATACCCAGTGCATGTGACAAGAACAGCATCCTTACACACTGTCTGAAGCTCAGCACATAGCATCATATCCCAACGGGGATAAAAACACATGATAAAAGTGCACAAAACACTGGAGCTGTGGAAATAGATCAAGTATTGGCTTGTAGAACTCAATCTCACCTTCCTTTGCTGTCACTAAGTTAGATCCCATGAGGTTTCAATCATGCTCTGGGTAATACTCCTGTGCACTCCAGAGCAATCTTCATGGCTGGGTCTGTAGCTTTTGGTCCCCTTTGCCCTTATTCCCTACTGATACACTTAAGAGATTACACCATTGTGGCCTCAAATCTCCTCTGCTACCATTAGACCAGTAAACATCCAGCAAGGGGAAAAAAATATTTCTGTATTCCTGTAGTTCCCCAGTCTCAGTTCCCAAACTTCTGAAAATATGCCAGCTGCTTTACATAGGTGCTATTCATGTTTTTATTTATGTATGAAAATGTATTTAACCTACAGGGTGGAGTTTGCTTCTTGTCCACTGAACAGTGCCGTCTTCAAACATGCAAATTTGATCTGTTTGCAGCATCCAAAATAGAAACATTGCACTAACAGTAATTAGATCAGAGTTTAAAAGGATCAGATCCTCATTAAAGCTTTTCCTCAAAGACTTTACAAGCTTAGAGCTTGAATCTAATCTTCAGTGTCAGCTGAAAGGGAAGCTGGGGATAGAGGGGAACAACAAACATAGCTGGCATTGGTTGCTGTTGGTGAAAAGAAACAAGGGGTTAGTGCTGCAAATAGTTAAACCCATAAGATCTTTGAGGGGCAGCCACATCCTGGAGGCTCTCCTAAGAATCCCTGCTTTCAACAAGACTTTAGTGGATTGTAAAGAAAAAAGCTGAAGTGCTGAGTGCCCTGCCTTTCCCACCCTTCCTCTGTCCAAAGCAGAAGTCACTGCAGGCAGCCACATTGAGTATGTGGAATATCTTTTGGAGAAAAAATTAACAAGGAGGGTGCTGAACCAGCCAGATTTCCCCTGGCCTGCCTTACTTCAGTCTTTCCAGAACTTCATCCTTTCATTTTTTTCCTCTATTTAATCTTGGTTGTTTCTTCCCTTCTTCCTGACATACTAGCGCCCCTTCTTCCACACCCTGTTTCTAAACAGCACAAATGAGTCACACAAAAAAAAAAAAAAACAAAAAAACCCAACACAAAACAAAACAAAAAAAATGGTGAGATTGCAATGGTTTTATCATCCATGTTTTATAGATAAAAAAGTGAGGGACAGAAACATTAGGTACCTGACCGAATCCGTTCTAAGGACTGTGTGTGTCAGGGCACAGACCCAAGCTACAAAACCACCTTTCCCGTCTCTTTCCATTCATTCACACACAATACTTGCACAATGTGTTTCTTGTTTAGTGTCCTTGCAACCAGCTTTCTTTTCTTGCCTCCTGTTGAAATCTTCAGTTTCATTACCCCTCTGCTTCTTAATGTTCTTACCTTTTTCTTGATCTTTTGCTACCGTCCTCACTTCCCTAGGCCTTTATCAGTACTCCAAAACATCCCCTTAGCAGGGTTCAGTAGATTGTGTCAAAGCTCTGCACACCCCAGTACAGCTTTACATTTAAAAAGTTTGAAAGGCAGCAAGAAACATAATAGACAATGGCAGATTTATTTCAAACTATAGGGATGAGTTTAAGATACAACTGATTCTTAGGGCCTGGGATTTAATATTGAAGAACTAATCCAATTGATCTAAGTCTTAAATATGGCCCAGGTCTGCTTGTAAATTAAAAGTAATAATTATGCATAACCTGTAAAAGCACTTTATTTCATTTTAATGGCCTTTGCAAATTGCATTACTAGTTCATTTGTTTACAAGAATAATAGACTAAAAAAATCTATTACCTCTTACCCTTCTTATCACATTGATTATGACAAGTTGTACAGGATATAGAACTGAGTGAAAATATATCCACACGTTTGACAATGACAAACTTCAAATTTCTGTCACATAAAAAGAATACATTTCCTCTTTTAAAACCCAAGACCCTTCTGGTCTAAATCTTACAGTATTAAGAGTTGTATTTGTACCAGATGAATGATGTAACAATGCTGGTACACAAATTAACCGATTATAAAGATTCATGAGTCAAACTGCAGTCTATAGCAAGAGGATGCTGGTCTGATATGAAGCCAGGATCAGAGCACTGTGCTCATGAGCCACTAAGTATGTGTGATGTTACCCATTGTCTTACCTCTTGACACTCCTCAAATAAAAAGGAAGAATCTAAAATATTTTTTCAGTGTTGCAACTGTGCTTCTTCTGCATTACGATTAACTTCCATTTATTAAGATGGATTATCCACTTCATGCTAAACCCTGACATCTTTTTAGTCACTAATTAGCTGAATTCCCATCAGACCTGCTGCTACACAGTTCTGAGATTTCTGTAATCAGTTAGGCTTGGCCTAATCAGAGTGGTTTCATTGTACAATCAGACCTCAGAGGTATAAAAGTACATGAAAGGATAAGAAAGAAAAAACAGAGTTTTACCTCATATTGATTTCAGTGAATCAATGGGAGGTCTGAATAAAGACTGGGTAAGAGCCAAGAAAAGAACCTGATAAACTAGCACAATACAGAGGACATTGTCAGCTTATAGAAATGCTGTTCCAGTAAATAAAAAGAAGGCCACCAACACTGTGGAGAAATATTTTAAGTGCCTCCAACTTGAAGAGAAGCAACAAATAAAAACATTAAGTATTCTGTACAGAAGACCAAGGATCTTAGATGTCAAAGCAAAATAACCACAATGAAGAATTCCCTTGTTCATTGGTCATCATAATGGAAAAGGAGGAAAAAGAAGGAGACTATCGAGACTTCACCCCTCACCCCTTTTTCTCTCTCTCTAACAGGCCCCTGAGGATCAATCATAGAATCACAGAATATCATGAGCTGGAAGGAACCCAGAAGGATCATTGAGGTCCATAGCCTGGCCCTTCACAGCACCATCCCCAAGAGTCACACCATGTGCCTGAGAGCATTGTCCAAACACTACTTGAACACTGTTAGGGTTGGTGCTGTGACCACTTCCCTGAAAACCCTGTTCCAGTGTCCAACCACCCTCTGGATGAAGAACCTTTTCCTAATATCACACTTAAGCTTCCCCTGACAAAACATCAGGCCATTCCTGAAGTTCCTGTCACTGGTCATTACAGAGAAGAGATCAGTGTCTGCCCCTCCTCTTCCCCTCACGAGGAAGTTGCAGACTGCAGTGAGGTCTCCCTTCAGTCTCCTCTTCTCCAGGCTGAACAGACCAAGTGACCTCAGCCACTCCTCATACGGCTCATACTCAAGGACCTTCCCCATCTTTGTTGCCCTTCTTTGGACACTCTCTAGTAGTTTAATGTCTTTCTTACATTGTGGCACCCAAAGCTGTCCCCAGCACTCAAGGTGAGGCCACCCCAGTGCAGAGCAGAGCGGGACAATCCCCTCCCTTGCCTGGCTGGCAATGCTGTGCCTGATGCCCCCCAGAACAGGGTTGGCCCTCCTGGCTGCCAGGGCACTCCTGACTCAGAATCAGCTTGCCACTAATCAGAAGCCCCAGGCCCCTCTCTTCAGTGCTGCTCTCCAGCTTCTCATTTCCCAGGGTGTACAGACATCCAGGGTTGCCCCATCCCAGATGCAGAATCAGGACTTTCCCTTGTTAAACTTGATGTTAGTAGGTTATTGCCCAGCCCTCTGATTTGTCAGGATCTCTCTGCAGGGCCTTTCTGTCTTTGAGGGAGTCAACAGCTCCTCCCAGTTTATTGCATTAGAATTAGCTGAGCCTTGGGGAGCCAGAGGCAAGCACAATGTGGATGCTGCACCCAGACCATGTACAAGTCCAATCTCCCACATTTCTGTGGGATCTGAAGCCAGGGCCACATAGGGATTTGACAGGATCACTGCAGGAGGAGAAGGCAGTGTGTATATAGACACTACTGACTGCTGCACTAAGAGAAAAGAAGAAAATTTGGAGGAGGGGTTACTGAGGCAAAGTAGAGGTTATGTCTCTTAGAAGATGGGGGCTGGAGGCCCAGAGAAAGGAAGAAAGGAAGACAAATTATTGAAATAGAAATAATTTTCCAGTTAAACTATTACTGAATTGAAATAAATTCAGGTTTCTTTTTCATAATTGAAATCTATGTAGAGGAAAAAGGAAAACCTGACTGAGAATTTCTGTCCAGCTTTACAGATCTGCCATTATACCTACTGAGTGAAACCAAAAGGAATAGGACCATCACCTCATTCAAGATAAAAAAATTCACATGCTCAGTGAAACAGATGTCCTGTTCACACAGGCCAGCCAGGGCTCTGGGCCCAGATCCAAACAATAGCAGAAATAATAACTTCTTTTTTGCTTCTACTTCTTATTTCACTTTTAAATTATAAAAGAAGGTTTATGCCTTTGGCTTGGCCAATAATCTGTCCCCTTCAAATTGGGCCTTTTAGATTAAAAAAATCTGATATTTATACCAAAAAAAGAAAGCAGTGATATGAAAAAGAATAAAGAATCTGTGCAGTGAGACACTATAATCTCAGAAATGCTAAAAGAGAGATTTTTGTCCATGCTAATGAGACCATGCTCCTATCTGAACTAGGATCAGGTATTTTGTTCAAATCTTTTCTGTTGTCAAAAAAGAAATAAATAAAGTAAACAGCAGTAAGGATGAAAGATGTAGAGAAATCTCATAGGCCAATAGCTGCTTTCTAAAACAAGCAATGGCTCATCTGGACTTCCACCAGACTCCTAAAGAATGTCTTAGCTGAGGCTGTGACTGCAGGTGAGCAGACATTGTACCCAACATAAATATATCATCCAGTCAGAATGAGAAAGAAACCTTTCTGCATGTCAAAACACATTTAGTAACTGAACAGAAATGTTCAGGTATCATGGACTACCTTGTATTAACCATTCAGATCCCCTCAGTGAGCATGTGAAGATATTTGAAAGAAGTCAGATTTTGCCTTGCTCTCCTCATGAAGTTTTGCCATCTTACTCCCCCAGCCACAGACATTGAATTTCATCCCTATTCTGGTTTGCTTGGGTGCAGCCACACTGTCACCCATATATCTCTTTAGCATTCTACTGCTGTGGCCTTCACACAAAACAAGCAACAGCAGCAGGTACAAAAAATTGAAAAATGGACAAAATCTCTTCCTGAACTATGAAGACGCATGTATTACACACACAACACAAACTGTGGTGTTTACTAAGTGACTGTCCTTCACTTTGTCTTGTCTTTACATTATTTACACCTGTATGTCCCAATCCTGCTGCCAGATTACCTCAACTGCCACATAAACAGCCTCTACTCTATTCAAGATCACATTTTGGTGCCCTTAAGTTGTCAGAGCCTTCTGGGATGTAATAGAATGTTTTCTTTCTTTCACATATTTTGAATAAGGGATTCCTATATAGGAAGCTGTGAAATAAATTTCTGCCTCCATCATTCCCTGTCTTAAATCATGGATCTAAGTCTCTGGAACACAAAGCCCCCTATATCTGTAAGGTCTGGGTAAGAGGTGAAGGGCAGGTATCCCTGTGTAACTTAAATATACTTCAATAGACTATCTCAAAACACATTCTCCAATTGCATCTCTCTCCCTTAAGCCTTATAAATGAAATCTCTAGACAGTAATTAGGCTTTCTCTAGTTGGTTTTTCTGGTTGCTTTTTCTGGAATGAGGATCCTCCACATTCACACCGAACTTCCTAGGTCTGTATCTTTGTAGATGTCTCTCTAATGATTCAGATTTTTATTTAATGAAGCATCATATACAAATTGTGACTTTTATTCTATTTGTTCTTTTAATTCTTACACAAACAAAATATTGGTTCCAATTCCCTGGTTGTAATTTCCTGTTGATTGATTCATTGTTCAGCTATAAGCTCAGTGATCAAAACATTTAGAAGGCTTTCAGGAGGTCATCTAGTAGTGCCCAAAGGCAGAATTGACTATACATCAACTGTTCTTAGCAGCTGCCTGTCTAACCGGTTCTTAAAAACCTCCAGTGATGGAGATTTCATCATTTCCCTAGGCAACCTGTGCCAGAGCGTAACTATCCTTATCATTAGAAAATTTTTCTTCCCAGAAAGTAGGATCATCTACTGGAAGACATATCAGTCACTGAGAAATGCCTTGAGATAACACTGTGCTGTCATCCAAATCCACCAGGTGCTTACTCAGGCTTAACATTTGGTAAGGAATATGCCATCCTTGAAAGATACAGAAATGTTTTTGAGCCACTCGCAAGACAACAACTGATAGCAACTGATTGAGATTCAATTAGCCATTGGCTCCTTAGTGGCAATAAATATCTCAGTGGCTGCTCCTGGATATCTTCCACACCATGAATAAGAATTAACTGGGAACTACACTTCTCCAAAATACTTAATTCTTACAGAATAGATATTAAGGGGGAAAAAATTGCCTGGATCAAATACTGAAAGCATCCAGCCTGTGATGAGATCCAGATGGCACTGTGAAACAGATCAGACTAGGCTGGATTAGGCCAAATATATATTCCAAGTTGTTTTGCCAATGAGCAAAAAGAAAAAGTTTCCAAGAAGGCCTACTGAGTTTGCAATTTAAACTGGCACTCCCTGCAACATAATCAAACCACTTCAGTGACAGGCAGCATCATGAATGTGTGCTTATTTCATGCATGGCTGTTCAAAGCAAAAAAAAGAGAGCAGTTGTTTAATGACACAAGAGAAAGGGCATTTTCAATGGTGTTCTGGCCAGCAGCTCTTATTTGCTCTCGACATTTCAAGAAGGAAAATGGAGGCCAGAAGAAACCAACCCATTTTGGCTAGTTCAATTTTCTACGCCTGAGATTCTTGACTTTGAAAAGAAAGAGACAGAGATTAATCTTACTTCTTCATTAAATTTTTTAAGAAAAATATTGAAGCTGTTCTCCTGCTCTATTGAAAAAGCTTTCCATGGAAACCAGATAATGAGAGTTAAAAAAGAAAAATAAATAGAAAAAAAAGCCAAACAGAAACTCCAAGTCTCAATCACAAACCCTCCATTAAAATTTTATTCTATTCAGATCCTATCATTCAATTGGTCCCCATCCAAATGATGGCTGAGCCACCTCCTTTTTTACTTTCATTATCTGGCAAGAATATCTGCAAGCTCTGTGCTTGTGTGGAGGCTCAAACACGTGCAGAGACTATGATGTAAAAGAAAATCCTACAACCCCTAGAATGAACCAGATGGCACACGAAACGCTACAGATATGAGAGCAAATGAACACTGGAGTGGTTTTCAGTGGTCCCACTCTGGACTTCCAGGGGCACGAATTCACCCCTGCTGACTCGGGCATGTAATTGAAGTGCCTCTTCACCCTTGGTCCCCTCATTAGTCAGTGAAAGGAGACAAATGTTTCCAGTCCACTCAGACCCTGTGTTGCTCTCAGAGATTTCACTCTTCCACCATTGCTGACGTCAGAAATTTGGAGTATCCAGGTTCCTATATTAGGTATTTCCTTTAAGAGGCAAAAGTTAGATAAGAATGTAATCAGAGTTTATAGTTCAGTGGAATGCCAACAGGGCATCTTATCTAGGCAACCGTATGCCTTGTGCAATGTGTGCAGACATCTGAGGGACATGTGAACCTATGAAAGAGCGGGGAGGCCTGTAAGTTTTTCTAAGAAATACCCTCTGAGAAAGTTCAGAGCTTGACTCCAGAATGCAGAAAGGGCTTTTCATCCCTTTGAAATTCTCCATGATGTGGACAACACGGGAATCCTATCTCCTTGGGATTCATGAGACTCAGCTGGAGAAAGGCAGTGCAAGAAACCAGAGTACTCCCTGTGGACACCAGAACTCCATGGCAAGCCCTCCTCCAGTCTGAGGGCATTTCAGATCACTTCACATACAAGACAGCTATAATCACAAATGCACGGAGCATCCAGAGGAACTCTGTCTGATTTTGGTCATATAGTCCCCATCTTGGCAGGCCAAGTGATCATTTCTGTAGCTGTGATTAGAATATGTCAACAGGGTAGGCCCTAGAGAAAAACTGAATATACTGAGCTGAAGATCTACTTTCTGGCACTCTCTGTGTTTGTGCACATAGGCATGTCTGCATGTGACTTTCCCAGTGGATTCCTCACCAAGAATCAAGGGCCTAAAAGAAAGAAATCAAAACTGTCCTAAAATTATGCATCCCAGGTTTTAAATCAAACCTTTCATTTTCTAGCAGTAGGAACTTAGTCAGCATATTGTTAGTGTTCACACATTGCAGACATGATCATTAAAAAAGGCTTAGGGTTGTCTGCAGCCCAGACTCTCTGTTAGACCCCTTCATTCTACAGCACTGAGGCTGTGTCCTGGAGAGGCTGTGGCAGCATCCCCTAATCCTTTAAACTCAACCCTTCCAGACTACCAACAACATGCAGGGTTGTTTCAGCCTGTGGCTTTTCAGTTGCATGTTAGGCTCCCTCTTTTTCACTGCCCCCAGCCCAAGGCTGATATTTTCGGCCTGCAGCGTCTCTGGCGTTTACCTCACAGAGGGGCTGCCAGAAGGGCAGCTTCCATCCTGCCCTGGAGCAGTGTGGCCTGGGAGGAAGCAGGAGATCCACTCACTCCTGCAGCCCTGAAGGAGCTGCCCCTGCCCGGCTGGGGACCAAGCACCTGACTGAGCCAAAGGGCTTTCCCCAGTCAGACGTCTAGGTCTGAGAGCACCTTACCTGTCATCTCCATCCTGTATCCCACAACAGTCACCTCTCCGAAGCATAAAAAGGAGTAGGAACAAGATGTGAATGCAGGGAAAGCAGAGTGTCCTCACCTCTCCACAAATATATTTGTCCAAACTATTAAGTCTGTAAGAAGAAAAAAAATGTATAAGAATTCTTCAGTCTTATTTTGGGCACGACTAGTAATTAAGCTAATTGTTGTATTACCAATCTGTACAGTGTCATGAGATTCAATTTCTCAGTGATGAACAGGACTAGAAACTATGCTTTGACAGAGATATTAAATGTTATGGGTTGAAAAATTTAGCTAAATATAATATAATTAATATAGAAGGCTAGAGCTATCAATTGGTCTGTTTTCCATGTAACAGCAAAAATTGTCCTGGTACTAATGTCTGGGAAAAGAAGAAAAAGAAATTATTCAAATTGTCTGTCTCTCTTTTCCTTCCCACCATGAGGTCATGCAGAGCTATGCATTATCCTAATATGGGCTAGTTAATAACTCAGTTTAGAAAGAATCAGTATGCACACTTCCACGTTGTGCTGTGATTACTTGCTAATGATAAAAATAAATCTGATCAGGCAGGAACTTTGAGGGGTTCAAAGTGGCCAAAAAAGTTGTAATTTCCCAAAAAGGTATGCTGAACAACAAACATTAAGTTATTTTCCTAAATTCTTGGTGAAAACCAGCCCAGCTGCCACTCTGACACTTTGAAGTGGGTCAGAGCTCTATGGTGCCTTAGGTGTTAAGATACATCCAAATTATGAAAGGTACATCCAAAGGGAATCCAGACAAGTGGGAACTCAGGGATGAATTAATGGGTCTGGTAACTCTCAGCCTCCAGATTCCTCTCCTGCAGATACCAAATCTGTACAAAGCAAAAATCCACTTCAGTATTCCATTCTCCCTTTGCTTTTCAATGAATACAGGTCAGATAAGCTTGTTCCATGTAAGACTGCTTTGCTTTTTGATGTAGGGATCTTACTTTGGTACCCCTGAATCGGGGATTCATACTAAGCATTCATTGCCATCACAATCTTGACTCAACCAAAACTGCAGGGGTACTTTTGCTTTACGATTACAATTACAAATAGAGGTGGCTTTATCATTCTGAGAAGAATCTATCAGCAGTGAAATACAAAAAAACCCCAAACCTTTGATATGTCAGAACCTTCTACCATTCCCTGCTGTGAAGTTTGAAAGGCCAGTAGGTTCCTGACAAAACAATATTCAAGCTAAGATTGTCTTTCAAATACTATAAAAAGTTTTATTCCTCAGTGATCAAACTGTTGTTGTGATTGGCTGGAATTTGTGTGTTTCCAAAACAAATAACTGACTACAGGGGATGGTCTAATGGGTGGAGGCTGGTATCCAGTCATAAAGGAGTATCCATTTTTAAATGAAATTATATACTTGTAATTGCACTTTGGCTCTTATTCACAATGGACCAAACCACAATAATTCTTAATAAGATATTCAACCATCAACTACTGAGCCCCAAACAACTTTGGACCCCTGAATTTGCCCTGATGGAGTAAGGTCAGGAAATCGCTTCTGCTAAGATGCGATGTTATGAAAATGTTTCAAAATACGAGCACTGGGACATAAGGTCAGCTTTGGGACAACCTGCCAAGCAGGCTCTGCTTTCAAAGGCTCACTTCCCACTCACCAAGCCAGGGAGGGTCTGATTTGGTGTAGATGTCACAGTTTATGCAATATCACACAACAGAAAACCAAAATGCATGTGTCCCACACTGACTCAGCAGAACAGTACTACAGGGATGTGGTCTGATGAGGAGGGATAATGCACAAGCTCAGGTGGCTGGTTCCCCTTTCATGGCCTTTCTCCTCCTAGGCAAGCTAACAGTCCACAAGCTGGTAGCCACTTGGGATGTCATGTAGCCTACAGACAGGGCAGCACAGCAGATTTGGGAGCACCCAGTCACTACTGACCCCAAAGTGCACCTGTGGATATGGGAACAACAGCCCAGACACTGAAGACCTCTTTGTGAGCTCAGGGATGCTGATGCACGTGAATCATATCATCCTCTTTCCCTCTTTCTGGGTTACTCCCTCTCTCCCCCCAACCCTCTGTCCCCCTGCCTTCCCCCTGAACCCTGCTCCCACCAGATCCACATCATGAGAGGCATTTCTTAATCCTTTCTTGCAGCCCCACTTCCTACACCTCCAAGCTCTGATCTGCAATGTGTAAGTGCTGACTTTGACATTTCTGGTTTGTTATGAATTCATGCTCCTTTCTTCTTGAACTTGAGCTCAAAACTCAGCTGGTGGGAACAGCTGTTCTCTCTTTTTTCTTTTCAGTTACTTGCTGAGGGACCACCCTTCACATCTGACTCACCACCCCACAGGCAGCCCCAAAAGGAGTTAACTTCCTTGTCACCCTGCTTTGAGGTTTCCTGCTTTGATACTGCAAAGAATGAAAAAGAAAAGGCAGAGGGGGGGAAGCCCCTCTTGTTGTAATACCTGGTCAAAATCTGCTTGCATGAATAAAAATTATGCTCCTCTTTCTCTTGAGTTGAAGGTGATTAGGACTATTTCCCTGCAACCAGAACTAAATAAGCATCCAGCTGGACTGAGTGGGGCATGAGGAACTGCACATCAGTCAGTGTTTGACATGCAAGCAGCTATTGGCTTCAGCAACTCTGCCTGTACATGGCAGGTGTTGGATGTACCTACCAGCCCACATTCACAATGCTTTGGGACTAACCCTCGATGGCACAGGGGCTCTATCTCTATTACACAGCACATGGCCCTGGATCTCTTCCACTGTGGTCCCTATAGCAGTATCAGACTCAGAGAATCATAGAGTATTTTGACTTGGAGAGCACCCATAATGATCCAACACCTTGATCCTCACAGGACTACCTAAAGCTAAACCGTATGATTAAAAACATTTTCCAGATGATCCTTGAACTCTTGAGAGGCTTGGTGCCAGGATAACTTCCCTGGGAAGCCTGCTCCAGTGATTGAGTATTATTAATTTTCATGCATTTCTTAACTGAAAATTTCTGAAGTAGTGAGGACTTGACTCTAGCCCAAGGTAGAGTGTTATGGCACTATGAGAGGCCCCATGTTGCGTACCCCTGGGGTGACAAGAGGTGTGTGAGCACGGTTGAGGACACACAGCCCTCTGAAAACACCGGGTGACTGTGCAGGGTGAAGGCATGCACACCTGCTGCCCTCCTGGGGGACAACAGGAGCTGTTCCCAGGACTCTGCTATGACTGTGTCTTGGACTCAGATCACTGAAAGATTTCAAAGAGAGCGAGGGAATGAGCCAAGCTGAGGAGTCAATCATGGCTCCAGTACCCATGATCCTTTCCTGTCCTTTTCTCTTTAACACTGTGGATGTACCCTATTGTGGCCAACGGTGTAGAGTGCCATGCAGACACACAGCCTTTCTTTCTATGGATATCCGCAGTGGCCTGTCTGCAAGGCTTTTGTCACTGGGAAACAGGAGCTAGCAAGGATGCAGGATCCACTTAAGCCAAATGAGCTGATCCATGGCAGTTATGTATGAGTCTGTCTTCTGTCTGTAGCAAATGCAAAGAGAGCCTGTCTAAACCACAGTAAGAGGGGGCTAAGCTGTTCAGATTTCCTCCCATGTGCCAAAGGGTAGGAACATGCACTCAGTCACTGTGCCCCAGCTGATACTCAATATATTTATTGTGCTACAATATGCTGATCATATGTCTGAGCCTCAAGAAATGATTAACATTTCTGGTTTGATTAACTGAAGGTCCCTTTTGAAGCTACAAATGATGCCGCTACAATCTATCAAGCAAATATGTATTTATGAATATTTAAAAATGCTAGTTATGCAAATGTGCACTTAGGGAATTTAAAAATACATGTAATTAATCTCTTTGGGGTTGCTGTGATCTTTTGAGTGAATACATATCCAAGGAGAATAATCAAGTCAATAAGCCAACAATGATTATTGCAGAAGGATACTCAGTTGTATCTCTCTTCTCCACAGATGATGGTAACACACAATGGTTCTAGAGTAGACATCTTGTGTCTTCAGTCATTTCTCTGTTAGGTTGCAATAGCTCAGGGTGGCTGATGAAGCAATCTCTGTCACACCCACACTTAATCAGGGTATTAAGACTCATAACAAAATCATTGCTGCAAAAAAGAACGGGAGTATGCAGCATCTTTTCTAGATTAAATGTTTCTGTTTACATCCTTCATTCCACCATTCACTTCAGACAAAGTCCTCAAAGGTACTCAATTCTTATTTTTGTAATGTCTGACCCCACAGCACCCCATTCCCTGGTGGAATCCTCATCCCCAAGTGTATGCAATTCCCAGGGAGTGTGGATTATCTAAGGAAAGAGATCCTGGAAACCAGCCAGGATGGGATTCACTTAAACCAGCAAAGACACAAAGGAAAGAGATAGTGCTTAAAGTATATAAGGGTTGTTTTCATTATCTAGTAGCTCTGCTTCCATGCTTACTCGGCATCTTGGTCCTCTAGCACCCACACTGCATTTATATTTCTTCACACTCAGGATCTCCTTTGTGGAATTCAACAAGATAAAACATCAACACAGTAATAGGAAGACAGATGTAGCCTAAAAGGCTAAATGGATCAGCAGCATGTGTCTCCTGGCCACTTAGCATTCCCATACTCTAGCTGTCAGTTGCTTTCTCATTACTTCCATGAAGCCTATCAGTCTGTCCTTGCGGGGCAAACAAGTGGCTCTAGGAGCCACACACGGTCTCCAGGCTATATAGTATAAAGGACCATTGGAGAAATCTGGCATCTTTGAGATTTGATTGAAATTAGATAAAGGATTTAATATTTACTGGGGGCTTGGGTGGAGCAAAAAGACAGAAAAAATATACATGCAGAATATATTCTCATAAGACTTTTGTATCATTTTCTCAGAAGACAGTATTTTAAAAACTATATTTGAACATAAATCTCCGTGGTTACTTACCTGGTGACTAAGTAAGAATCTGGAGGTTGTTCTACCTGATTCATCTCCTCTTCAGCTTTCAGATATTCTGGGGGGTGCTTCTAGATAGAGCGATTTCACTTCTTCTTCCCTTATCCGTGTCAGTCTGTAATTGGCTTCATAATCTGTTCAACAGGGCTTTTGTCTGAGGTAGAAGAGATTGATCAGATCCTACTCGTAACCCATTTGTACAGCATTCAAAAACCAAGATTAAGAAATCCTCACACCATAGTTCTCCACAGATAACAGTTCAGCTTGCTATCAAGGAGAAGAATTTGAACCTGATGGAGGAAGCTTTTGACTGTCAGGGTTCCATTCTTTCTGCCTGTTGGACAAGTAGCCTTCACCAAGACATGGTCTGAGCACTCATTTGAGGTTTGACTGGAGCCCATCTGCCCCAATGACTGGAGCCAGTGTGTGTGCATGCTCACCATTTGATTTTCTGGTTTCAGTAGCCAGAATTGTCAAGACACCAAGAGAACTTTGTTGAAATACCTTTAGATTCAAGGCCTCATGCATAATTGTGGTGATGGTGGGAAAGCACACATCAAATACTTTTCTCCAACCTCCACGGCTTTCATGCCATGCCTTGCCTGCTTATTCAGTGACAGAGCTTAGGTCCTTATTGGTCCCTTCCTTGAAACAGTCTCACATGGAAATATGCCCTTGCCACAAAGCTTGCAGAGGCTTCAGTCTACAAGCAGCCCCGTGTCCCTGGAGGTTATTGGCATCTACTGCTGGCCTGTCCATGAAGCCATCAGCCTTTAGTGGCCACACGCTCCAGCACCTAGGCTCCAACAGAGACACCCTAGAAACTGTACAACTATTTAGTCCTTACACTCAGATGATAACACTGAGCCCCAAATACTGCACACTGACAGCTCTGTATAAGCAGCATAGGTAATTTTTTATTTCTTTCACATACCAACTAAGACAAGCAGTCAATTTCCATCTCCAGACTTGCCAGAGTGAAACATAAAGCATAAAAAAACCTGTTAAATTTTCAGTGACAAAAGTGAGAATGCAGTACAGGTGTTTAATTGCTTCAAAATCATGGGAGCGGGTCCATTCTTTCTGGAAGTGAAAAGTATATCAGGATCCTCCAAAAGGCATTGAACAAACTACAGAGCTGGGATAGAGAGAGACTAAGGGCAAAGTTGACTCTCTGGAGATGTGTACAGTAAATTTGGGCTGCATTTTGAAGCTCACAGTCCACATAGACCTGAGTACTCTCCATTACACACATTGTAACACAAGCACTCTGCACTTAAGGCAGTCACAGGACAGTGCTGGTCCCAGAGAAGGCTCATGTAAGGGCAACTGGGTACCAGTGCAGTTCAGCAGATGAGAGTGGGGATGGTTACATTCACTTAGCAATTCCTTTCCAAAAGCATGTAAACACAGCACAGTCTTTCACAAAACCAATGATGAAATCTAGACCTAGGGCCAGGCTTGTGCAAAGAGGTGAAGCTCAGCCTTTAGGGAACAGCATTAGCTTCACAGATACCTTTCTTAGTTACATCTGAATCCATCACTACCATGCTTGTGACCGCAGGAGCAGCACAAGTACCTCCAAACCCTGCCTGGGAATCTGATCGGTGTGAGCAGGACCAGTGAACTGCAGCACAGTTCAGCAGAACTGACTAAAGTTTAGGAAATGGCAGCCTGTTTCTCATTTCAGACGTCTGTGAGAAAAGGCAAAATCAGGACCAACATATTCAGCAGTGCACTGACTAATACTTCCATATGCTAAGTTTCAGTAACAAAACCACATCTCTAGTGGAAATATTAACACCAATATGAACAATGGCACTAAATACTTTTAGAAAAGCATTTTATTCCTGAGCTTAAGACTCACTGTTTCAAGCGGCCACAACTAGTAGTTCTCTTAAGCAAATTAGGTCCAATTATCTGATGTCTAAATTAGAATCCTCTCCCTTCTCAGCTCCATTTGCAGCAATTTTTAGCACAAGAGCAATAACAGTTAAACACACTTACCTAATTATAGATAATGATCTTTATAAAGAGCTGCTAGAATATGCTAAGCATCTTAGCATAAACAGACTTACTCATTCCTACGGCAAGATTATGGTAAAGCCTAGCGATCGTGGCAAACAGTACCTCTGTGGAAGCAACCTGCTCAGTACAAGATACCATGTTAGTCAAATGGCCTACCTCCTCCCTTTCTTCCATCCCATCAGCTGCAGGTGTTCATTCCCAGCTCAGAGAGAAGCTCTCAGCCTGTCCCTCACATCAGCAGTTTTGTGAAAAGCATCCTTTATTGCCTCTGATTTGTGACACTGTCTCTTACTGCTGCCATGAAGCAGGCCAGCTTGAAGATTCATTTTGTCCCAGACCCCACACTGATCACAAGGTTAGGTAAAAATTAATGGCCAAATTCTTCTGCCAGGGCAGATTAAAGTCACCACTTGTCACAAAAAGGCTAAATTTCCTCAGTATGATTGGGGCAGTCAACATAATAGACCTTGAGTTCTGTCCACTCCTCCTCCTTCCCTTCCTGATGTTGCATCCTAGGAGCTCAGGAGGAAATGGTGCTGGTTCCCAAAATGGCCTGTGCCACACTTTCCACCCTTCCTTGCTTGACAAGATCAGTTTCATCTCACAGAGGGCAGCTACTGGAAAGACAAGCTGTCCTCCTGCCACCATGAACTCCCATTGGCATGGCTCTGGAAAACACCTATGCTGCTAAGAGAGAACTATTAGGAGGTGAAACACAGCTCTTGTGTGAGCAGGAGCAGCTGCCAAGGCCCTGGGGTGATCCTTTGGCCAGTTTTGGAGGACCCAGATCCTAACATGCTGTCTGGAGCACACACACGTTTTTATGTCTGAGGACCAGGTCTGCAAGCTGCAGGCAAGCAGCAGGCAGAGAAGCAAGAGCATTTCCTCCCTTGCTGCCAGCAAACCTGAAAACCCACAAACTGTGGGGCTGGGAGGGACTGTGGGAGCAACCTCTTCACTACAGGCTGGTTTAGCACCTGCACCTGACACAAGAGCCGCCTGAGAGAGATTGTACTATCCAAAAAGTTTCTGCCAGAGTGATTTGTGCTCTTGCAGCTTTGATAGCACTGAGCTCACTCTCCTGAGATTTTATTCCTGCTTTGTATCCCTGTGAAATAACAAGAGAGGAAGCCTAGTACAGATCATGGTCTGCAGTTCTGTGCTTATGCCCATCAAATTGCCAGCAGCTGCCTCAGCAGTTTAGGCAATGGGGGCATGGCAGTGGCCTGCTGTAGAAAATTTTGCTACCCTGGTCAGAGCAGAGACAGAAATTCCTGCACAGGACATTGAGAGAAGCATCATATGGGACACTTAAAAGATGTGTTGCTATGAGTTGTTGAGGGTCTGTATCTCTTGAGACTACAAATAAGCCATTTCTGTTAGGGAAAATACACAAGGGAAGCACCTCTGCTGCTGCCAGGAACAAAAGAAGATGCAGCAATAAGAGAAAATTAGAAAATGACCCCATTAAGGCATCAGCTGTTTGATGCTGCTAAATTACAAGGTCTACTCAGAGAACAGCATGATACTGAAACAAAACTGCTTTGAGAGGCCAAACCCATGCTTGGGAAAGGCAGTAGAGATGAGCTGGTTACAAAAGAAGTGCATCTGGTGAAGGACCTGCTTCTACGTGTGGTATACTATCTGTGTGAATATCAGCATATCTGATGCCAGCTCCCATGAAAAGTTACTGTGCAAAACCTTTCGTAACCTAGAGGTGAGGTTGCCAGACTGCTAAGAACATCATCACAAACCTCAATAGTGTGGGCAAACTCATCTCCTGGCTGCTGCTTGCAGGCTACAGCTAGACCCTCCCCATGCCTTCACACTGAACAACCATAAAATGTTATTTTAGGAAAGCCGTACTAATAGTGTGCAGAACAGATGAGTGTGTAGCTGGTGTGCTGGGTTCTGAAGACTTCCTGCCTCGTACCCAGGAAGGGCAAGGTCTGCAGGTGTCATCTGAGGTGAAAAATAAAGTGCAGCTCCCAATGACTTATCCCTAGTTACTACTTTGGCTTTCAAGGTCTGTGTTAGTGAGAGGAACTGAACTGTATTTATATGGAAATACAAATGTCTAGAAAATGCATGTGATAGTAGAAAAAATGTATTTTGGGCAGGCAGAGTGCAATGAAACTGCATGCACACAAAACCCCACTCTTTACAGTGATGGAAGAATAGACAGGTCTGTTTCCAATACCTGAAGATGTGTCTGCAGTACCTTTGCATGACTGACCAGAAAGCAGAGACTCCAGGGTTGAGAGAGATTTTCCACCTCAGCCATCTGCGTGCCATAGAAGCTCTGTGAGAATCGACCAAGAACGGCCTCAGCTGGGTGGATTTAACTGACAAGAAAACAGGCATTTCCTGCTGGTGTGAGCAACAGCATGGAGTCTTTCCTGCAGAGAAACGTATTTGTCCCATTTTACATTTAAGAAATAAAAAACCAGAAAAGGGCTGATTCACCTGACCTAGAGTCAGGCCTAGGACCCATCTGAATTGACAAAGAGCTTGCACCATCTGTTCCCGTGATTCAAGACTTTTTCTTTGAGGGAACACACCAGGAGAATCAATATTAATAGCATCAGCCAGGAGCTATTCTCTTCAGTACCTGAAACTGCAGATTTTCTACCAAATGAGCTCTGATAAGTGATCTGAAATACTCCACCAAATACAATCTTCAATAGATGAAGTCTTCCATAAAATACTTCCTTTGCATAACTAGGACATGTGAAGGGCATGTTCTCTCCTGCACACACAGGCCTCTTGCTGCATAGGTCCAATAGGCATTAACAATCCTAGTGTTGACAACTACTTGCCATAGACCTAATCTGGAACAATAATTCTTGCAACTTCCTTGAATAGTTTTAACTGATTCATTACAAAGCGCATCCTTGGTTTTCAGTTTCTAACCTTTTTTTTTTCTCCAGCTAATCTTATACTTTGCAGAAAAGATGGTGTGCCTACTTTGTGTTATTACTGCAAGAATTTATTAAAATGGAGCTTTAATGGGATCAAGGCACAGTGGGTCAGGTTCTCACGTCCAAGGCCAGAGCTGTAGAGCACAGTAATGTCTGTTTTATTAAGCAAAATCTAAACTAGCAAGATGCTTTGGCAGCACTGTGAATGAGCATGAGGCACTTTCTTTCCTTTAGCCTGCCTTTTTCAAAAGAAAAGCGAACACAGCATGCTCTTCTAACGAGCTGAAAGAATAAGGAAGTTGTTCCATAGTGGGACATATCAATGGGCACCATATTTCACCCAGGGACAGATGAGAATTTGGCTTTTTTACAACACTATCAGTGGAGAGGATTAAATCCTTTTATCTGCTTCTAAGCACAGTTTTCATCTGGTTTAGACAATAGATTAAATGGACATAAATGAGCAGAACCCACAGTGATTTACAGACTGATGATGGTGATATCAAAAGCATCAAAATTGTTAAGAGCAAGAAGGTGTCCCTGGCTGTGTTGTACTTTCCTGTTACAATGCCCTCAGCATCCTCCAGGCCTCATTCCCTGGCAACGACCTACTTACCCAATCTCTGGAGATTCCTCAGCCAAGGAGTAAGGAGCAAAGTGAGAATTTCCATTGCTACACCAAGTGGAAAAGTTTGCAAGCACTCTTTTCTTTTTTTTATGCTCTCTGGTCACATCTGCCCTCACGCAGGCATGTCCAACAGAGAGGCAGAACCAAAAAAGACCACGCAAAGCTGTGCAGTACATGGCACACTGCTGCATGAATATCTTGTAGCCCTGGAACCCCATGCCTTCAGGCCTTTGCAACGTATCTTTAGCACAAGCAAGACAGGATCATAGTGGAGCTACATCCTGAATACCATGGCATACTTCAATCCTGCCATTTCAGAAAGCACATAGCAGACTTGGAAAGGGTAGAGTGAAGGACTGATACAAAGGTTAAAAATTGAAGCAACTTCCATATAGGCAATAGTCAAAGACACAGGAACACTTTGGTCCAGAAACAACTTGGACTTGTGAAAAAATATTTGACACTGTCCCACATGAGAGTCTTGTATCTAAACTGGGGAGACATGGATTTGACAGATGGATCACTTCATGGGTAAGGAACTGGCTGGATGGTTGCACTCATAGAGTTGTGGTCAATGGCTCAATGTCCAGTTGGAGACCACCAATGAGTGGCATTCCTCAGGAATCAGTATTGGGAGCAGCACTGTTTAACACCTTTGTCGGTGGCATGGAAAGTGGGATTGTGTGTTCCTTCAGCAAGTTTGCTGATGACACCAAGCTGTGTGTGGTGTGGTTGACATGCTGGAGAGAACCTGGACAGGCTTGAGAGGTGGGACTGTGTGACCCTCATGAGGTTCAATGAAGCCAGGTGCAAGGTTCTGCACCTGGGGTGGGGCAATCCCTAGAACAAAGACAGGCTGGGTGGAGAATGGATTGAGAACAGCCCTGAGGAGAAGGACTTGGGGGTGTTGGTTGGTGAGAGTCTCAACATGAGATGACAGTGTGCATGTGCAGTCCAGAAAACCAGCTGTATCCTGGGCCACATCCAGAGCAGTGTGACCAGCAGCTCGAGGGAGGTGATTCTGCCCATCTACTCGGCTTTCATGAGATCCCACCTGTAGTGCTGCATCCAGCTCCAGGGTCCTCAGCACGAGAAGAACAGGGACCTGTTGGAGGAAGTCCAGAAGAAGACCATGAAGATCATCAGAGGGATAGAGCACCTCTCTTGAGAGACTTGGGGTTGTTCAGCCTGGAGAAGAAAAAACTCTAGAGAGACCTTGGAGCGGCCTTCTAGTACCAGAAGAGGGGCTAGAAGAAGGCTGGAGAGGGGCTTTTTACAAGGGCATGCAGTGATGGNACGAGGAGTAATGGCTTCAAGCTGAAAGAGGGCAGGTTTAGATTAGATATTAGAGAGAAATTTTATACTGTGAGGGTGGTGAGGCACTGGAACAGGTTGCCCAGAGAAGTTGTTGGTGCCCCATCCCTGGAAGTGTTGAAGGTCAGGTTGGATGGGACTGTGAGAACCTAGTCTAGAGGAAGGTGTCCCTGCCCATGGCAGGGGGGTTCGAACTGGATGCTCCGTAAGGTCCCTTCCAAGCCAAGCCATTCTATGATTCTATGGAAAAGAGGGAGTGAGGGGAAATATGACATCACATATGTATCAAACACACGTGTATACCATGTATACATATATCAAACACACATGCTTCAAATCTTGAGAGGTATGTAGAAAACAAGGAAGTTTTCTGCATTTGTACCCTCACCTGCAAAGAATTAGGGAGCCTTTTATTAAACTATCAGATGGCAGATCCCAAACAAATGAAAGGACATAATTCACACACAGGATTCAGCTGTGCTCCTCACAACTGACTACTGTGGATATTAAATATTTTAAAAGGCAACTCAACAATTTCACAAAACTTGTGAAACCTTTGAGAGCCTGGGAAAAAGAGAGAGTCTATTGACAGCTATTAAGTACAAGGTGATTCTCTTCCTTCCCAGCTGAGGAAGCACCTAGACAGATAACTGTTGGGAGTCAGGAAAATTTTCCCAGAAAAGTGTCCACTTGCCTATTGTAGCCTCATCCTTAGGTATCATTTCTAAACCTGCTGGGGAGAATTACCTGTCTGCTTTCAGTCTCACCCTTACAGACACTCCTAGGGTGTTTCCCATGACACACAACTTTCTCTCTAGTGTCACACCCTTAGTGAGGTGCTCAGACCATGCCAAGGCAGCCCACCTCCTTTGGCAAGAAATTCCATACCCTCTACTTCATCTGAAAGAGATCTACATGAGATTCACAGTTTTGGGAAAGCCCTTTACAACCACCAGTGTTACAGAGAGAAATGCCCTTGTCTCACAGCAGAGTACAAAGGAAGAGAAGACTGTGCCAAATAAAGGGAAATGCTGAGGGACATTTATTACATAGCAGCCCACTAGCAAGCAGGATTCCAGCCCTTCAGCTTCATCAGGCAATAAATAGCAGGAACTACCTTTCGAGAAGGAGGAGGGAGAAGGGAGAAGGGAGAAGGGAGAAGGGAGAAGGGAGAGATGCTGGGGCAGCCCTTGACAGCACCTTAACCAGGGCAGTTCATGTGCGGCCACTGTTTCCCTGATTATAGCTCAAGCATGTTGAGAGACTGCATCTGTTCCTGAAGTTCTCCATTTATTTCCTGATTGTCTTTATGTGTAAACCTTATGTATTATCTTACGTGTAAGATTTAGTTTTGTGCCTGCTTGCAAAGCTTGTTTCCATTAGATGTTGCTTCCCTCTGAGGTGCTGAGCTTCATCCACTTTAATCCACTTAGGAGTTGAGCTGCAATTCACAATGAGCTGGAGGTGATGGTAACTGCATAAA
>VYZT01031331.1:0-47279 GCA_013400735.1 Pomatostomus ruficeps
TTTAGTTTGGTTTTTTTTTTAGTTTCCCACTTTATGATGGGAAACTCTATTCTAGGTGTGAGGCTGTGGAAATCACCTGTTTTCAGTCAGTATGCTCTTGGGCACTCAGAGCTAGCAATTAAAAAGCAAGCAAGCAGGTTAAAAAGTGTATGAGAAAAAATAATTTCCCTTTTCAGTTAATGAGGCTTCATGTGGAAGAAGAAAGAGAGGATGAAAGGCTTTGGAGTGACTGGTTGTATAGCAGTAGTAGTGCTTAGGAAGTGACTGTAGGATGTCCATGCTTGCAGTCACCTTCTGATCAGTTCCCAGGCTGGAGTTCATAAAGTTGTGCCCAGAGGCAATGGAGGTGGTGGTGCAGATTCCTGAGACAGAGGGCAGTACCTCTGCCTGGCACAGACGTCTGACTTTGGGTGCTGGGGTTTGTGTTATCAGTGTTGCTAACTTGTTGTGTGATGCTTTCACATTGGGCTGTGATAATGGCATGTATACATCACACTTTGAAGATGCTTTTTATTGACTTAATGTGAATATTATTGTCATCATTTATTATGGGGAAGTATCTCATAGTAATTGAAATACAATATGGTGCCATTAATCACTCTGAGTATGAAATGCTAACTTTAAACTGTTCATAGTATATTAAATGCTCCTCTAACCATAAAACAATTTGACTTGCAGTCAGATAGTTTACAAATGGCCAATGTTTAGGATTCAGAGTGATTGACATTTATGTGGCAGTGTTTGTGTTCTGGTGTTCCTGAACAGTGTACTTCCTTTGGGATTTCTGTGAAGACATTGGGACTTGCAGCTTTCCAACTCCCTGATGCAGAGATGTAAAGGGATGCAAACTGCAGGCATGACCGTTGTGTTTTACAGCATGTCCACAGCAAACTGAGAGACGTGTGACAGTCTGGATTGCCCAGTGGGCTGTGTACAGTAAATATTGCTGGCCTTCTTTCCTGGAGACTCCTGGTGAAGGAAAGCAGTGAAGAAAAGAAAGAAACTCAAATAGTGAGGTTTTAGGCAGGGACTGCTGAAATGAAACCCATTTGCTTTCCTGTGATGCTTTTCTAAATTCTCTCTCCTGTATTAGTTAGAAAGGAAATAAATGCATTTAAAAATAATTTTTAATTAAAAATTAATCCACCTACCAAAAAGGAAAAAATAATTTAAACTGATACCATAGTAAAACAATAACAGTGCCATCCACAGTGCCTTGGTCAGCTGTGATAAATCACCTCCATGTCTGCCCAGCTTCTGACGTCTCCTCGCCACTGGCACCCTGAGAAGTGGGAGAGGCCCTCAGGAGCAGCTCCAGCCCAGCTCCTGTCTGCCAGGGATAGCAAAGCCCTCCGCGCTCAGTGCCCCAGGATGTTGCAGTACGTGTAGCTGTGGCCACCATGGCCTCAGGAGGCCAGACATCAAGATGCTTGGTGGTCTGACAACTCAGTCTAACCGCACTCCCCCTGTGTTATAGCGACAGCCCAAATCCTGCATTCTCCGTTTGCATATTTCAAGTTGCTGGGTTACTGTTTTCCCCTCCCTGTTTTATGCATAAGTTTATGAATATGTATCCTTTTAGTTGAATATGTATTAAGCCTGGAAAGTTCTATGTTCTGAGATCACTCATTGGTTGTTCCCTGTTGTCCATCCCTCGAGTATCCACATCGGTTTTTTTCCCTTAGCAATCAGTCCCTTTTGCCCTGCTCCATTGGGTGAAACACCTTCCCCACCCCCCCACACCCCCCATCCCTGAGGATAAAAGCCCGGTTTTTTCTTTTGTCTTCTTTCTTCGTCCTTGGTTTTTCACAGCAGTGAACTCTCTGTGGAATTCATACGAGGAATCCCGCTCTTCTTCTTTATCTTCACGTGCACTTTCTACACTTGAAGCTAGGAAATCGCCCCTTAGAGTGGGGAGGACCAGATAAGAGCAAGAAAGTCACTTTTAGAGGCACAACCGGACCTTCGAGCTTTCCAGCTAAAAGCACAGGACAGCCTCACCAGGATTTCAGCGGGGAGCACCAAGCGTTGGGGCCAGGCTGTGTCCATCCCTGCCACCTGTGGCACAAGCCCCGTGTGCGCCCAGCGGCACAGCAGCACCCGCAGGGACGGGTCAGGGGCTGTGTGCTGTGCAGGTGTGAGCACCAACAGGCACGGCACAGCACGGCATGGCATGGCACGGCACGGCACGGCACGGCATCGCATGGCACAGCCTGGTCAGGAGCGAGGCGGACTGGACAAAATACAATATTTTAGAAAGCTCAGCCATTTGCTGATGCTGTGTCTGGGAGAAGCACTGCTATTAAACCACTTACAGGAGCCTCACTTTTTACTGCCTGGTTTAAAAGAGGTACTTCAATGGCATTCACAGGAGGGGAGAAGATGTGTAAGGTCATTTCACAGGGCACATGTTTAAAGATTTTCCAAGAAGAGCACAGCAAGGTCTTTCTTTTGGGGAGGGAGGGGCTTTTTTTTAGCCAGTGCTTTTATTGTCAATATGTATTTTTAATACAAAGGAAGTGATAGAAGCAGTAGCAGGTGACAGAGCCCACTGGTGTTCAGCTGCTGACATTTATAAAACAATGCCAACATCTCTTCAAAAACAGACGCTTGCTTTCCACTACTGTATTGATGTACACATTTATTTTATAGCCGACAGCAGCAAGATGAAAATGATAATGCATGAAGAAATCCCAGAGGCACAGCCCCGTGGTTTTGCAAGGCAGCCTCTTTGCCTTTGGCATCATCTGGATGCTAACAGTCCTGGATGAATCAGTATGAAACAGCACAGGTTGCTCTCTCATACATTCTGAATGCTTGCTCCTTTTTCCAGTTTCTGGTACCACCACCTGTGCATATCTTAATCATCCTGACACATTTACGTTTTTCTCTCAATTATGTACAAACAAACCTGGGCAGTTCAATGGCAGGTGTTGGCTGGAGAGCGTTGATCAGCTGTGAGGTTGAGTAACGTGGTGGGCACCAGAGAGGTGAAAAAGAAGTGTACTACAGGCTATAAAAGAGGAGAGGTAACCTTCCAAGTAGCATACTGGAGCAGAAAAAATTCAGTACACAGCATCAGTATAGGCTGGGGGACACAGGAGTGGTGGTGCCAAGCTGCAGGCTCAGCCCCTGTGTCACCAGCTCAGGCCCCAGGTCTTTGCTGGGGGAGCACTGAGGTGCCATGGGGCTCACACTGAAAGCCCCGTGTGTAAGGGCTTCCCTTATCTGGCACTGAGGGGCCTCCTGCACTGAGGAAGAGGAGGAAGACTGATCACACTAGGTTAGAGCCCAGCCTTGCAAATCAGCTCTTGATCAAGCATTTTTGGTCATGTAAAAATAGTCCCCATGGCAGCAGGCTGACCTTCACTCCAGGAGGAAAGCTTATCACATCTTGTAGGATGATCCTTACCGCAAGGAAATCAATACAGCAATAAGCTTTTATTTCTGGATGAAAAATTAAAATAAAGAATACACCGAATCTATTGATTCTTTGAATTTACATATTTGGATATATATATGTTTGATGTCTGCCTTCTGTGTGCAGCTGTTTGCCAAATGTGACAGGATTTGTTTTTTAAACCTAGGGGTGAGTTCTGACCTGTGCATTTAAAATAAGATTTCTCTAAATTATTGAATATGTCAATAAATAAAGCAGAGGAAGCAGGCAAGGAAAAACCCAGAGGTCCTTGGTGAAAGGAAGTTGTAGATGCTGGTAATAGGCTCTTACAGCAGTAAAAGAGGAATAAAAAGGGCAACTAAAATAAATGGAAGGGACAAAGAGTGGAACTGGGTATCTCTGCTCTGATTTTCTCTGGGTTTGATGGTGTTTACTGACTTGGCTGTGGACTGCATTTTTTGCTTTTCTGTGAATTTAATTCTGCCTCGTAGTGGAAGGTGAAGGATAAGAGAAACATTTAAATAAATGCTGCAGCAAAGGGAGGAGAGGAGTCTGAAATGTGTGGGTGTCGCAGATGTCTGTGGGATAGGGGAGATGGACTCCAGGATGAAGGAGCCCTGGGGGAGCTGCCAGTGCCTTGGCACAAGGAAGCACAGTGCTGGGAAAACCCAAGGGACTGGCGAGGAGGAAGGGGGCACCAGCATGGCCAGTGGCAGGGCTGGGGGCTGCCTGCGAGTGCCTCGGTCCTGACCCCACTGCCCCACCAGCTCTTGGGTGAGCTGATGAATAAAACATCACATTTTACAGAACATGTGTCATCCCAGCCCCAACATTATAAAGTCCCTTACTCTCCTCTCAAGAGATCTTGCAAGAGCAACCATTTAAATGAGTGTTACATTATTTACATGTTTCACTATTATTAAATTAATGTTACATTCATCAGGGCTTTTGTTTTGTTTTGTTTTCAAGGCAGAGCTGTAATTTGAGCAACATATTCATCAAGTCTGAAATGGTGTCTCCAATTATTTTAACATTCATTTGCCCATTCAGCTTCCTTTGCATCTGCTGGTTTCCTCCCCGTGACAGTATGTCGAAGCTGGGACGCATTTGTGCTGCTCAGCTGCGAATCCACCACGAGGGATGTGATGGAACACATTTGATCCCAACACAGTCAAGGCCAGCAGGGTTCTTCTGCAGGGGCAGTAAGATGCTGTCTGCAAAGGTAGCACGTGCCCAGGTGCAGATCTCCTTTCTCCACTGGCAAACCCTTCCTGGTGTCAGGCATGTAAAGATGGAACTATCAAATTCCTAAGGGTAACAAAAAAAGGCTCCACCAATTTGCTGGCACAGGAACCTCAGTATGGCAGTCGTGTGTGTGTGTTGTAGCAGTGCTTGTCAAGGTGAGTGTGGGCTAATTGGTCCAAATCTGAAAGGATGCTCTTGAATGCTGGGTAAGCAACCATAAGAAAGCATCAGCCATTCAGCAAGTGCTGAAAGTGAGCCAGAATAGCTTAAAAAAAAAAATGTTTCATTATTTATTTTAATGCTGGAAGTGTAAGCTTTCCTGTCATGATCGTAAAATCTGATCATTTATTAATGCTCCTCGCTTTGAGGCTACATCGCGTACCATCCCCAGCCTTCTACCATTCCTGGTGTCCTCAGCCTGGTAACACAGCTGTGCCCTGCCATCTACCCACGCTGCTGCCCATCCCACAGCAGGTGCCAGGACCCCCCTCTTTCCAGCCACAGGCTTTCATGCGGCAGTGATGGAGAAAGAGTGGACTTTTAGAAACAAAAATCAATAACCACGGTCTGTTTTCCCTTTGTCTGCTTTCTCAGCCTGGGAGATTCACTTGAGCTTTTCACTGCAACCACAAGAGCTAATGACGTGCTTTAGTTTTTGTATTTTCTTTCCAAGTGAGACAGGAGGACCTCATCTGATTATTTACCCGCAAAAGCTCAGGCCTCTGGGGTGGGCACAACCCAAACATCATGGGGCTCCCCGTAACACTGTGCAAGGAGATGGCCCTGATGTGCAAGTACCTTGTAGGGCCACACTGATGTCCGTGGGATGAGCCCTGGCAGCTGTCATGGACCCTGATTTTGTGCTTCCCTTGGCACACCCCCTGGGATCTCTCCACTGCTGTGGCACTGCAGGAGCTGTGGGGCCACATCTCTCAGGGACCAGCTAGAGCATCAGTAGGATGCGTGGCTGGGGNTTCAGAAAAATAATGAAATGTGGCCCCAGAAAGACCCTCAGCGACAGCTCCTCGGATGTGCCTGCACTCTGTTCATTAATCTGTGATAATTAGGCTTATTTGCAGAGGTTAACAGCAGTGGCACATGGTAATTAACCACTCGTTCCCTGCCGAACAACTCATAAAGCTTCTCAGATGCCACAGGTCCAGCTGCAGGTAGTTTTGGTGCTGAGGCACAGTGCTGGGAGGTCAGGGACACCCTCCCAGGGGGAGATGTCCCCGAGACCCCCTGTCTGTCCCAGACCTGCTGCAGAGACAAGCTACAGGAGGGGTGGGAGGAAAACAAATTGGTACCCCTCTGTTCTTTGCCCCTCTCTTCTTCTACCCTGCCTTGATGGCCACCTGGGGGCTGTAATTTCCCCAGAGCAGGGGCAATATTGCCCCAGCACCTGCAGGGCTGCTGCAGGCAGGTATTTTGGCAGGGTGAGTGGGAAGGGACCAATGTGTCCCCCCAGTTTTGCAGGACATTGGATATATGGCATTAGAGAGCCACCGAGCACTACAGTGGGTGCTGATGGACAGTATTAGCAGAGCTGTGCTCAGCTTGACCAGTGTAGGAGTTAGGGAAGATGGAGCAGAAGGGTGGATTTTGGACAAGACTTCCCCTCCCCTCTCATCTCTTTTCCCCCTCTCTAACCCACCCTCCCCGCCCCCCAAGCGAAACCAAGCTAATTAGTCAAATAGATGAGGATAGGCCAGGCAGGGAGAAGCCCCGTTGCGTGTCCTATATTAGTAACTCACGTGGGAGTAGCCAGATTGGATGGAGATTGAAAGGGAAAATTGTAGGTGTTCATCGGAAGATAAGTGGGCTAAGCCTTTCCCCCGGCCCCGCGTGCCTGGCTCCCGACACAAAAATGATGTCATCCTTCTCGGTGGCCGGCCAGCCAGCCCACATCAGCCTCCTGCAGTGTGACTGCCAGCGGGACGCTGCTCGGGGGCTGCAGCCGGTGAATAAATGATGAGCCGCGAGTGGGAGGGAGGCAGGGCGGGCGCTCTGGCCGGCATTAAAGCAATTAGCCAGGAGCGAGGAGGGAGTGACGCTGGTTTTAGCCCCAAAAAAGTTACGCGGGCAGCGGCAGGAAGGGGCTGCAGGGAGTGGGGACAGCCTGCGACAGGGGTTTCTGTAGGCACTGACAGCATCCATGTTTCTTGGGCTGCCTGCCCCAGCCGCTACCACCCTCACCTCAGGCAGAAGGGCTCTGCTTGCCAAAATACAAGCATTGTGTCTGCGCTGAGCTGTTTTGGAGATCACAAGGCCTGAATCTTCCCTGCCTTATGTGGGGTTTATCACAGGTAACTTCTGTCCTCAGGAAGTTTCTGTGTGCTAACACCATCCTATCTGTCTCGGTGATTAGAAATTCTCTCTGCTGCCCTGACCCACACAGTCCAGTTCCATCCCAGAGCCCAGTGTACTGGGGTCCCCAAACGTTCAGAGGCCCTTTGGAGTGGGCATCACAGAAACACACATGAGGACTGCAGCACATCCATTAGAAAGTGTGTTAAACAAAGGAGCACACCTTCTAATGCAGCAGGCAGCAGCGTAGTGGGTGATTTTCTGACTCACTAATGGGACAGATTTCAGTATTGGGGGCCCCATGCGGTGATTTCTGTTCTCCTGTCAGTGACCAGTGGCAGACCCTTCCCCTGAGGAGTGACACACCAGCCTGCGGAGTGCTGTCCTGCCACTCTGAGGGAAGCAGTGGGTATTTGCAATTAGCACCTTCTCCCTGGGCTCAGGAGTTTGCTTCAATTATCAATCACCCAAGTGCAGCACAGAGATCTTCAGCCTTTGTTGGAGGCAGGTCAGCAGCGGGGCTGCATCCAGTGCCATGTTCTGGGAGGGCAGGGCTTGCCTGCTCTGCCCAGCATCCCGGATGCTGCCTGTTCTGCTCGCTGCCTGGCACTGGCAGTTCTCAATTCCCACACCAATGGCAAGTGAGGTGACAAGTCCGGTCCTTGGCTCTGTCCAACCTACTTTCCTGACCTACTTTTGTTTACTCTGCAGTGGTGGAGCAATGTCCAGTGTGTACCTTGTGCTAGTGGCACCGTTGTGTGCAGGATAGCTCTGCTCCTGCTGACTGAGAGGCATCTCAGCAGCAAAAGTTTCCAGGAAAAAAAACATGGAAATGCAAAAAGCAAGGGGAACAAAGAGCATCTCCTTCTGACACCCTGCAGCCAGCAGTGCCCATCTCACCCTGTGAGACACCCCCCAGGCCTGCTGTTAAGGGCAAAACAGCCAGCTGTGGGCCACAGTGAGGGGACTGAAGGACCACAGGCCCAGGAAGGGCTCTCGTGTTGTTCCTATCACTGCATTCGTTGCTGTTGATTTCACCTTCAGAGTAAAAGCCAGGCAAAGATGCTGTCACCGTTTCCAAGGGTTTTTTTCCTTCCAGGGTTTCTTTTCCTTTCAGAGTTTCTTTTCCTTCTGGGCCAAAATCACCTTTAGCTGGGTGGTTCAGTGAACCATGGCTTCACTGAAGTCAGTCATTTTATGTACGGCTGCCTTTCCTTGGTGATGGTGGGGAACAGAAAAGGCAGTACCTGGTAGGCTCTGGGCCTTGGAAAGGGAAAAGGATGGCAAGGGAAAACCCTTCTGCTGCCAACTTCTACCTTCACAGAAAAAATTTCCTTGTACCTGGGAAAAATCATGTGGAGAAAAATGTCTTTGCTCACAACTCCAGGGCTGGTTTTACTGGTGTGTGGTCCTGCACCTTTCATTCTCTTCTCTCTTCATCCTCCTTTGCCAGCTTGCTCTCGCACTTCCTCGCAGCTGTTCCTCACAGCTTTCCTGTCTGCTTGCTCTTCTTGCCCCAGGACATCTTCATAGTCACAGCCAAGCACCTTTGTTGCACCAGCTCCCACTGCATCTCTCAGGCAGCATAGGTGTTCCTGATGCCTTGTGTGTCTGTGCTTTGCATATTTTGCTTATTGTTTCAGCTCTTTGGGGTATCAGATGTGTTTGCCAGTTTCTTCACCCCAAGTGACAGGACACAGGAACCTCCACAGATCTAACTCACAGTTTTGCTGGTACACGAGCTTTCCAGTTCACAGCATGTGCCACTGTATCCAGAAATTAAAAGCAAAAATTCTTTCTGAATTAGACAGAAACTTAAAAACTAGCTAGACTTCCCCCAACTGGAAAAATGTCATAAGTGAGTTTGGGAAGCTCTCAAATCCTGGCTCTGGGCAGACCCACCAGGAGTGCAGGCATGTCCTTGTGAATTTTTTTTTTTTGGTTCAGTGACAGTTCATTGAGCAGGAGATTTCAGGTTGGCATTTCTCAGTGCATTTCTAAATAGCTGCAAAACTGAGTGCTTGCATCTGAAGGAAAAAGATAGGTAGGCACATGTGTAGTAATGGAAATAAGCATTTGGTCAGGAGGACAGTTCTTTCCCAGCTTGCTGGCAATGCTTGCGGTTTCTGTGGTCCAGGATCTCCTCTTATCACCTGTCTCAACAGAAAACCGATGCAGATCCCAGCACATGCAGCCCAAATGCAAGACCAAAATGCTGTGCTAGTGCTGGCTCACCAGAAAGGGTCCTATGCTGATGCTTTATCTGTATTCCTCCAGCTTGGGGGTCTCCATTTGGATGCTGGCCCACTATGGCAGGGCTTGTCCATGGGCTCTCCAGGGCTGTGTTGGGGCTGCAGCTCTGCTGCTGCTACTGCAAAGCTCTGCCACTGCACAGGAGCTGGCACTGCTGTATTGTAGACAGCCTAACACCTTAGAGCAGCAAGGAGGTTTGCAGAAGGACTCTGGAAATTATGCCAAATGATAAAAACACAGTTTGAGGGTTAACTGGAGACCTTCCTTTAAGCCACACTTCACCCCCTTCCTAGAACCTCTCTGCGCATCCATCTAGGTGTGCTCAGCAGGAGCAGAGGGCAGTCTTGTTTCTAGAAATGTTACTGGTGGCCTCAGTTTTCTGAAGTCTGAACACATAACAGAATATTTGCATTTTTTTTCTTCCATCTCTTGTTCCCTTTCTGGGTTTTTTTCAGGGGTTAGTGGACCCTGAGAGCAATAATAACTATACCGGCACAGCAAAGGAAACATCTAGTGGTGTGAGTACTGACAAGATAAACTCATCTTCTGAGCCACAGTTCTAAAGAGTGATTTTCTGTAAAAGATAAAAATAATGCCAAACAAAACCTGCTCCTTGATGAGGCCCACAGAATGAATATTAGCCTGGTGTTTCAATTTTTATTTCATTAAAAAGGTTTTCCCATTTTCTAACCTGCTATTGCAAAAGGATTTGCCATTAGTAACAGAAGAAGCTTCACATCTGCTCAGGGTTTCACCGTCAGACTTTAGTGAGGCATTAAATGTAGATAATGGATTATCAACAGGGAGAACAGACCTTGGGAGGGTGGGTGTGGGGAGGGACGAGGGGACAATGAGGCATCAAGGGGCACAAAGGCAGCAAAGTCAGACATCTGGGAGGGCTGCAAACAGCTCTAGGAGGGGCTGCTGCTCCCTCCTTGGGCGGCTGTGGCTGATCCCCCGATGCCTCCCAGACACAGCAGTCAAGAGGGAAAATCAAATATTAACTGGTTCCTGCTCACAACCTGCATGAGGAAAAAGATGAGTGAAGCAGGAGGGAGTCTGGTGGAGCCAGGATAACAGTAGGAAGCCATGCAGAAGCCAAACACTAAATTATTAGTGAGCATGAGTAGCAAAGCTTTCAGAGGCAGCTTTGACAGAGACACTAACAAAATCCCCAGGGTAAACAAGAGCCTTTGTTAAAATTAGTGTAAGACCTATGTAACAGCTTTGGTTGATTCAGAGAGCAGCCATGGGATGGAAGAAGGTGAGCAGGAAGAAGCCAGGAGAAAACAAAGTGCCTGGAAAAAGCAGCAGGGAGACCTAGTGGAGCTGAACAAATCCAGGGAGGAGGAAGATTTGCGGTTAATTACATTCCATCCTGCCCAGCAACCCCCAGCCTGGAGCAGGACCCCAGGCACATGGCAGGCCCAGAGCCAAAGCCACTAGCCTGGGTAGCAGGTGCTAGGCAGCCATGCCCAGAGGAGCACCACCTTTGGCAAACCCCAGTTCATCCAGAGCACCTGGAGCAGCGGGGTTGGAGCATCAGCAAAGGCTCTGTGTGTCTATCCTGGGCATGTGGAGCGTGCAGCTCAGCCCTATGCATCTGTCCTGGATGAATCGTGGCAGGTGTCCCATGGCACCCCTGCCTTCCCCTTCCTTTGTGCCTTGTACCTGGACACCCACTGCCCCTCTGGCAGTCTGGGGAAATGGGCTGGTGGCTTGGCAGCCCCAGGAGCCTCAGGATGTGGGAGAGCCAAGAGAGGGCCCTGTATAGACCAAAAATGGGAGGGCAGGAGCCAGAGCCAGGAGCCCCAGGGCATGGGAAGGGCAAGCTGGGGAGGAGATGCCATGGGCAATAGGTTGCTTTCTGTCCACAGACTTTCTCCTTGTCTCTGACAGTGGAATAAGGACTTAGACTGCGAGGGAGACTCTTAGATATCCAACAGGAAGGGAAGACCCTCTGGAACAGCCTGAACTGCTGGTTATTTGGCATTTGCAGTGTTGCCTTAGAGACATCTTTGGGATTGTGGCATCTTGCAATTTCTCTCTTCAGTGTCTCCTACAGTGTGAATGCCAAGCTGAACTGATCCTGTAGCTTCTCAGTCCCCCAGCTGTCAGTAGAGTTTGGTGGCAGTAACCTTGTCTCCTCAGGAAACCTTGCTGGAAGGGAAGACATGGAGGGATGATGGGTGCTGCTTGTAGAACTGGGCAGAGGAGGCTGCATCTGCCTAAGAAACAGCCGGGGCTCTCAGGGCAGGGGTTGTGCCAGGTCTGCTGCTCGCACCAAGAGCCCCGGAGTCTCAGGGGCAAGGTGGTGGAAAGGGTCAGCCAGCTAAAGTGAGAGGATTTTGGTCAAGCTCTGTCCCTGGTTGACCCTGCCATGGCCACGCTGTGGGCCTGCGCCCTGCTCTGTCCTCTCTGCTGCTGGCAGAAGCAGCACAATTTAAAAGCAGCTTTGGCTTCACCTCCTCTGAAAGACAGGCCCAGGTCCAAAACCTACTGACGTCAAGAGCAGCCTGGCCCTGGCAGAGCCTGCTCGAGATGATTTTGGCCTGATGAGAGCTCATCAGTCATACCAGAGCTCCAGAAACGCCAAAGGGTGGCCCAGCCCAAAGTGTTTGTATGGCCACATTGCTACAGTGCCCAGGAACCTCGGGTTTTAAACACAGCCATCATCACAGCAGCCTTGAGAGGGAGGGATGCTTGTCTGGGTCCCAGGCAAGGAAATGGAGGCGCGGAGCCGTAAATCACTTGCCTGTGGCAGAAGGAAAGGAGAGCTGTGAGCCTTCTGGGGAGCAGGCCAGTCCCTCCCAGCCTCCCCTGTGCTTGCAAGGGTTGACAAAAGGCCAACCTCCCAGCCTCTGGTGTTGCTGAAGGCCTCGTTGGTGTCTGTCTGGTCCTTGCATGGGTGTAGAGATGCCCGCAGTTAGGCAGTAGCAGGGATGGAGCAAAAAAAGTGGGAGCCATCGCTGTGCTGGGGGACAGCAGCATGGGAGGGGGAACACCAGTCTGTAAATAACTATGGCAGCTGCTGACCAAGTCCATAGGGGTTTTTTTGGAGAAGAGCCAAGCATGTTGCTTTGAACATCAGACACACAAGCACAGCAAAGGGAGGCTGCCTAACCCTGCCAGGACGGATGGCTGGAGGACACAGGGCAGGGAGCCACAGGCTGTAACAGAAGCTACTGCAACGATCAGGCTGTCTTATTTTGCAGAGATTGGGCTTGCAATGCTAATGCTCTTGGTACCTTTCCAGCAGGGATATGCAGGAGCGTCCGGTGGGTGTGACTCAGCACAGGCAGAGCTGCAGCAGCGTCCCCAGCCGCATCCCCAGCACTGCACCACTGCCCTCATCCCACCTGCCAGCATGCCTGGCATGCTCTGCCCAGGACAGGCACTCGGAGGCTGGCAGCAGCCTTGGCCCAGCAGCAAGGGTTGGAAAAGGTGGGGCCATGGTAAGGAAAACCTCAATGCATCAAAGAGTTGTGTCAGCCTCACAGGAACTGGGGTTTTGTGAGTGATTAAGTTTCCTAAGTGCTTTTGCTGTAAACTGTATAGGCTTACACCCGGGGTCAGAAGTGACCCCAACTCTTAACAGTGACCCTGGAAATAAGAGAAAGGTGAGAGGAGAGCAGTGGGGGTGTCCATGCAGGAGTGACAGGGATACAGCTCCCAAAGACACATGTGCAGATCGAGACAAAAGCCTGCATGAAATTGTACAGGCTTCATATGAACAGTTTCTGATGGCAGAACAGCCATAAATCCTGCCCCAAAATGAGGTGCAGAGGGTGGCTATGCTGTGCTCATGGAAGGATAGCACTCTCCTTTGCCTGTGGGTCATGGAAGAGCAAAGAGCCCTGCACAGCCAGGGCAGCCCTGGGGACCCTGGGGCCTGAGACTGGGTTTTTCTTATTTGGGTTGCTGTCTTGTAGGTATCTTCTCTGTATGACAAAAGTCCTGGAGGGAAAAAGCTATTAAAGATGTTTCCCATTTGTTTGTTTAGCTGATGGAACTGATAGTCAAAAAGTTTTGATGAAGCAGATGGAGGATGAGCCTATGGAAAATGTACCATGGAAGGAGGAAGGATGCTGAAGCTTCAACAAAGGTTTTTTATACAAAATGTCAGCTGGTCATTGAAATTAAGTGATGTTAATAACAAAACAAACAGAAATACTGGACAGCAAACAGCCTACTCCAGTCACGTCACAGCAGCTCAGCTCACATCATTATCATTTCTGTAACCACACAATAGGCGAGCCTTTTTGCCTCCCCAGGGTATTGAGGTAAAGCAAAGATCCACATTTCTGATGCCAAAAAGTAGCTTTATAAAAATACCTACTTCCAGGTCTTTTTATTCAGCACAGGGAAGCAAACATTGGGCATGGGCCCAAATTGAACTTTCCTTTGTGGGTCACCTTTGAGAACTGAACAAATGGAGGACCTCAACATGAAAATAGAATATGACTGGAAACTTCATCAGGAATTGAACTCCCCTTGGCATGCCTCCGACCCTCCCTGCCAGCTCTGCTCCCTGGGACATGGAGCTTCATGAAGCGACATTGTCCAGGAATCCACACTGGCCACTGGGAGCGGGGTCCAGGCATCTGCTCACCGTGCCGGATGCACTGCGCTGCTGAGATACACCCTGACCTTTACAGTGATGGGCCTTGCAGGGTTAGGAAATCCTGGCCTGGCTGAGGGAAAATCCTTGTGCACAAATAAGCCCTGCAAAGCCCCACTTTGTTGCAAGGTTCCTGCGCCAACCAGTGCCCCTGTGGCGGGCACTGTCATCAGGGGAAAGCAAAGATGGGGAGAGGGCTCTGGGGAAGGGGTGTGTGGCAAGAGAGCAGCCTTCCCACACCAAAAACTCCTTTTCCTATCAGTGGTGGGGAAAAGTCTGCTGATGGCTTCTGGGGCTGCTGTGTACCTGCTGGGCACCTGTGCCTGCCAGAGGCTCAGACAGCAGGGAGCAGGCAGCTCCCTCCATGTGCTGCCCTCTCCCTGGTAACAGGAACTCTGCTGAAACAGTTCATGATGGTGTCTCTCCAGGCACTGGAGGGTGAGCTCAGGCTGAGCAGCTGCTTGGAGGGGAAGGGAAACCCAAACCACCCCCTTGGAGCTGGAGGAGCTACCTGTGCATCTTCTGGCTGGTGCCAGTGTATGTGGTCCCTCCCTGGTGCCACGTTTTATCCCTTCATGTCAAAAACACGGCTTTTTCTCTGCAATATTTCAAGCCACACTGTTCTAAACCAGGATGAAATGGCTGCTTCTTGCAGCAGGATTTGGGGAGAAAAGTCTTTTCCCTCCCAGCTGACAGTGGTAGGAAATGGTCCATAGACAATGGCTCTTTAGGAACCTGTGGGAAGGGGCTTGGTGGCATGAGCCCCCACCTCAGCTTTTTCTACCTTCTTCATCTGTGCCACAGTAGCAAACAGAGCCCAGCTTAAGTCCGAGCAGGTAGGACTATATAACCCTGAAGTTGGAGAAAGCAGGGCAGTGAGAGGGGAGAGACCTGCCTGGAGCCCCAGCTCAGTGGACATCTGTCCTGATGCCACCCCCCACTGCCATGCACCCCCATGTCCCCTTGCAGGCTGTGCAGGGGTGCCTTTCCTTGATTTCCTCACTGCCTTCTGCCTGTATCCCCAACACCAGCCTCCTCTCTTCCTTGGCCTCCCCTCCTCCTACCACCCTCTCTGACTCTTCATCCTATGGCTGCACAAATCACACCTCCTGCCCTCGCTTGCAGCTGCAGCTTCAGCATGCTTACATCCAGAGAGCAGGGTAAATAAATCCTGGAGGTATCCAGATTTATAACTTAATGGTCTGGCTGTAAAAAGTTATTTCCCTTTTCAGCCCTTTCGCAATAGGCCTGCCCCTCCTCTCCTCGTTTATTTGTTACTATGAATATTTGATGGTTGACTGTAACAAGAAGTTTAAATACCTAAATTCATTCTCTGGTACAGGCATACTGGCTGCCGTGATGTTGCCAGGGAGTTGTGTGGCAGCCTGGGACTTGGGACGTCTGGGAGGGACTGTGGGGGGGGAACCCAAGCCTGTGGGGGGTAGAGAAGAGCTCACGTGCCAGCGCAGTCTGTGGGGTGATACCTTGCAAAAGCTCGATCAGTGACTGGGTTTTGGGAAGGCTTGGTGAGGACAGGAGGTGGCACTGCTCCCATGGTCATCCCTGTTGCTGCCTTCATCCCTTGGTGACTCTACCTTTCCTTCCTCAGCTCTCCTGTCCTCACTGTGTGTCCCAATCCCTGTGGGGAGCACATTTCTCACCTATCACCCTACGGGGACACAAGGGGCTTCTTCCCTATATGACAGAAAGAAAGAAAATGCATTCTTGCTATGTTTGCACAGAGGATATTCATCTGTGGGAGGAAGAGAAGAGCTGCCTTATTTCTCACACAGGCTGGCTGCCAGCTCTGCAGAGAGATGGTCAGGGCTGTGACCTTACATTGGGGCTGGCTGGCTCTGAAACCCACCCTGAACCACAAGAACAAAAGACCTGCAGTCCCTGTTCCTCGCTGGCCTGGCAACTTGTGTGCCCAGGTTTGCACAGATGTTTTCTCCTGGTAGGTCCAGCCCGCTCAGGTATGGCCTGTGGAACACATCTCTCAGTGGTTCCACCACGTTTTCTCCCCATCCTGGCCAGGCCCATGGCGTGCCCAGACAGCCCCTGCAGAGCAACACAAGCCCATCCTGAATTCAGCACCTCGTTGCACGCACTGCACATGGAGGCAGGTTTCAATGAGATCTAAGAGCATCCAGCTGACTCCATCCAGATTCATCGTCAGCACCTAGGAAAAAAATACCACATCAAATTAGTAGGAATTCAGCTTGGTTTTTTCTCCTGCTTCTGGATCCCTGCCAGGGGTGTGAATGGGAGCGAAGCCACCCAGCCTGTCCTGCCCACGCAAACCTGCCCTCACTCTTGCACCAGTCCAAAAAGACTTAGCGCAGGCATTAGGAGTGTGGCAGCACTGACAGCCATCCCTCACACCATTACTGGGAAAACAGAGCTCATGGCCAAAACAATGGGAGGAGAACACCTTCTGGAATGGCACTCCCTGCACACCTCATACCACCCTGTGTCGCTATAATTTGTCAGGGGTCAGGAGGACCTGCAGTAGCCCAGACTGTCCCTCTGCACAGGGACTTGCAGTTCGTGTCACTGCTGCCTGCCCGGAGCATGGCATGGAGGCTTCCAGGGCATAAATAATTCAAGAGCAGTGAAGAGGATTTCTTCCCCCCTTACTCCCTTCCCTGGCTTATAACAAATGTTAATTTAATCAATTGGCAGTAAATCTGGCTGGTTGCTGACTCACGACAGATGGTGCCCCTGCAGGCTGTAGCAGCAGCTTCCCTCCCTCCTTTGGAGATGAACAATGCGGGAGCCGTTTCCTTGCTTTTCACCTTTTCCCTCTTTTCCTTCAGTTGGTACCAAACAGACGTGACTGCAAAATACGTCTGAGGCTGCAGGCAGAGGTGCTGAGCTGGCAACAGGAAGCCCTGGCTGCTGGGGATTGGCTTGTGCACGGTCCTGGCTGGACATCATTTGGGGCTAATGAGGCCACAAGGTGCACAGGGCTCGAAGGTGCAACGCTGGCACTGCCTCCGGTGTTTGCCAGCACCGAGGGGCTATTGCAGTGTTCAGAAGCCCAGCAGAAGATGTTATCCAGGTGCAGAGTGGTTCACCATGCTGGCAACCTTGTGCTTCTGAGACAGTGGGAGCAGGACCCTGACAGGGATCTGCTCCCCAAGGCTCCCACCCTACTCTTCATCCCCCACAACGCCAGACGGGAAGTAAGAGCAGGGCAAGGTTTCCAAGGGCACCAAGGCTTTTGGGAGTGTGGGACAGGTAGTGTTTCAGCAAGGGGATTGATTTCAACAGAGAAATTAATTACTTTCTGGCCATCATGTGTGCTGGTGTGCTGGTGGTGCTGGTGTCTGCTCACCTGAATACAGGCCATACTCCATTGTCTGGTTGAGGAGGTTGTTTAGAAACAGGAGAGAAAAAAATCCTCCCTTGATGGGCCTGGCATCAACAAACAGCTACCTGAGGGTGTTATTCTCTTGGGCTGACATAAAAAGAGGAAAGCAGCTAGACAAAACCGTCTGGAAACAAATATAAAAGTACCAATTACTGCTAAAACAAGCTCACATTTATGCACTTTTATCAATCTGTTGTAATGTTTTGACCTGTGTAACAGCAGGACAAGGAGGATGTGACGAGACCAAATTGGAAATTGTATGTTGAAATGTTCTTCTAAATGAAAATTGGCTTACATTGAAATGGATTTTTTTTCTGCTTCAACATGTCCATTTTTGCTTACAAAAAAATCAATGACAGCTTAAAAAAATTAAAACATTTCTTCGAAAGTTTAATGGGGAAGAAAAAAAGAAAAGCCTTTCCATGATGAATGTACCATTTTCATCAGATATAACCTATTAAGATGAGCTAGAAAGCTTTTACTTAATGGGTTAAAAAAAAATTACTCCAGTGGCCTTTTTTTGCTGAGATCAAGAGCAGTATGTTTAATATCTGTTACAGCCTCTGTCAGGAGACTACCTGCTGCCTTGGCAGAGGATGCAGTCAATTATCTAATAGGTCCTTCCCGCGGTGGACCATTAGGTTGCCTCAGTGCTGCCAGGGCCAGGGGGGACAAAAGCAAGGTTCTAGTGTAGCTTCCCCATGTGTGATGAAAAGGAGGGTTGTATTGGGGGTCCTGCGAGGTGCTGCTCCCCCCAGCACGGCTTTTTCCCTCAAGGGGGACCAAGACGTAGTTTTGAAACGTGCACCGGGAACCAGCTGCAGGCGGGAGCACCTGACACTGGGGTTTCCTGAAAAACAAGCAGCGAATGCCCAGCTGCCAGCAGGGGATTTGGCTTTGATTGGTCTTAGAGTCCTCATACAACTTTTAGTTAGAGGAAAAGACCTTTATTCTTCATCTGTTGTTCTGTGTTTCCTCTCCTCGTCATGCCAGACACCTGCTCACCATTTTTTGCAGACTTGTTCCTAACATGCATTTGCTGCTTCAGCCTAGGTTGGGTGTCACCCACAGATGCACAGCAGAAACCTCCTCTCCTGGCCTTGATTTTCCCTCTGCATTGGTCCTCATCTCCCCAGGGAAGGGATGGTGTCTTTCACACTTCAAATGCCATCCAGACCAGGACCAGCAGGTAATTAATAATGGAAAACAACACTGTGACCATTCCTTGGATGTCACTTACCCTGAAACGGGAAGCAGACGAGGCCTGTGAATCAGCAGCACTTGCTGTGGAGAGTGCTCTTTCAATACATTGATTTCGTGTTGCACAGCTCCCTAAAGAGTGTGTGGGGTTTGCTCACAAAGCTTTGATTTGGCTAATCAGTAGGATTATCTGCTGTGGCATGTCTTGGGGCTCTTGGAAATGAAAGGAATTATAAAAATTTATTCATATATTACAACATCTACTTGCCAGTGGCTCCTGCCCAGCACGGGCCCTGGCACCCACCATGGGGGAAGCTGGCAGAGCTCCCAGCACCTCCAGCATTTCCCTCCTTCCCTGAAGAGTCCCTGTCCACACTCTGTCCTGGGGTGAGATTGCTGCTGCAATCCCATTTATTATCACTCAAAGTGCTGCCTGGAGTGTTTCTTTTCCCAGCTATAGGAGGAATGAATGTCCCTTCCTTCAAGAACGCTGTGTCAATGCAACCAAACAACAGGATAACTCAGGTAATGAGAAGGAATATCCAGACTTCTGGTTCTGTTTGTTTTTTGGGTTTTTTGGTGTGACTTGAACTTCTGCATCACTCCCATAGGGCACATAAGAATACCACCATCCCAGTTTGCATGACACCGACACCAATGGATTTTCACTGTCCCTGTTCTTGTTCCTGTCCCTGTCCAGCTGATAATCATTATCAGCCAGTGGTTTGTTTTAAGGAAGCTCCAATCTGGGCTCCAGCACATGGTTTAATGCATTTTAAATTGCCTGGTTCTTGCAGCTGGTGTTCCTGTCCTCCAGCAAGCAGGTTTCCAGGGCATGTGTCACCTACTGAAGCAACGTGTCTTTTCTACCCCAGTTGTCTACCCTCTGGTGTTGTGGAGTAACTAATCCCTTCCCCAAGGACTCAAATGGCTCTTGAGGCAAAACAAACTATGTATGAGTTTTAAAACCTGCTTTTAAACCTTCTTGTGGAAACCTTGAATTTCTGCTAGACCACGATGCTCTGGGGGGGAGTTGCATGGCAATTAAAATGCTACCGTTGTTCTGTTTCAATTAGAGGTCCTCTTAATTGCCAAGTCTTCAAGGTTTTTAAACTAGTCTCTGGTGAAAGACTGCAGCAGTGTGTGGAGATAGATCGTATTCACGTCATCTCATGCCAGCAGCCATCAGAACAGCTACTCCATTGCAACCACATCGGGCTATCACGGCTTGCTTCTTTATTTTTTTTGTCACTGTTGTTCATTTCCAAAGAGCTCGGCTGCTGTTCAACAAAGCACTTAAGGCCCTGCTTCATTTGCAGTGAAGTCAATTCCCTTTTGCAGTGCTGCAGCATGTCTACATTAAGGGTTTGCATGGAAAGAACACCGGATCGCTGCTCTGTCACTCCTCCCAGTCTCGGCAGGCTGGAAGTGATGCTTTACCTCCCAAGCGCTGCAGAGAGCGGGACTGCTTAAAAGAAGGTGTGCATATTCCACATATATTTTCCAAAATACACCTACTTATTTGCTTTTGTTCCTATTCAGAATTAGGATGAGGGTTTCCTTACAGATTCATATGTTCATTTGACTGGTTAAGGAACAGTACTGTAGTCTCTTCCCAAAACTTTGTATAACTGTTGTCCTTCCTTTTTCAGGCATTCCCACTGTCCCTCAGTGCACCATTTTTAAGGGGCATGCATCTTCAGGGGATGCACTGCGGGATGAAAAGGAGCTGGACTGCTACGGCTGATTAGAGTAAAATTATTTCCATGTGCACAGAGGTTACTGCTTGCCTGGGAAGGGAATATGGAAAGGAATCAGTGCAGAGATCCTTAAAGCTTACAGCATACAGAGAGAAACTTTGGGAGGAAGAGGAAGGAAGTTTGCAGAGATGAATTTGGGGAGGCTGATTTAAATAAATCCCACAGAAGGGTTTTCTCACGGGAAATCTATTTATTGGATCAAGAAGGCAATAAACCAAGCAGATGATCCCTATCGAGGCTTTTGTGCTCGGGGGGAGCGGGGCCAAAGGCAGCCATGATGATAACATGGATGACCTCAGTGATGATTTGCTGTGAGTGACACGCTGAAGTTTTACACGCTTCTCAGAAGCCCTGTCATTCAGCCACTCTCTTTGCTATAAAAAAGGTTAATTGATGCAAACCACATTTTTTCCACCAGCATGTGCCAAAGCAGCCAGTGTATTGTACACACACAAAACAACAACCAGGCTTTCACATGGCTTGAATTAGATGGATGACAAGAGCTACCAGGGGGAGTCAATTAAGCTGCAACCTTGGAGTCAAACTTGCAGATTTTATAACAGTGCCTAGTAAATAATGGGTACTTGCACATCTCCTTTCACTAAGAGGCACTAGCATATGTCTTTGAATATGTTCTCCTGGTAATTGCACAGGGAGCATACACATTTGGTCCTGTTGTCTACCATGAATAATGCATAGCAAAGAGGGGGGAGCCCAAAGTGCCAAGCTGCTCGGTTTTAGATGGACTTTTTTATCATTGTTATTTAGATGTCAAAGCCATTCTCCTAAAGAATTGTTCGCCTCCTTTGTCACTGCAAAAGTGGGCTTATTTAGGGGGGAAACAAAAAAATGAACCATGGACTAAAGCTAATCTGAGATTATCCATACAAATTGGCAGCTGAGATTCAGATGTGAAAATCTACCCCCGATAAAAATGACTAAGAGGATTTCTGCTGAATTTTGTTTTTCTCCTGACTCACTAATCCATGCTGGGGAAAATCCTCCTGTCCTATCTTGTTTAGGTTAAGTAACATTAATAATGTGGAGCTGAGGATGGCAGGTATCGGGATCCATTTTAAGCATGTGCTGCACTGCTGTTGCGCTGCTCACAAAGCACAGGCTTTTCTTCTCCCCTCAGTATTCCCTACATTTGCCTTAAATCAAAAAGGTTAGTCAGCACAGCCGGCTCCTTTGCTTTCAACCTGCTGGGGTTTTTTTTCTTAAAACTCCCACTCAAAAAGCAGAGTCAATTCAAAACCCAGGAAGCCTAAAGGCTAAGCAAGCTGCCCAGGAAAAATAGAAAGAGTATGTATTTGCAGGCTGAGGTTTGAATATCTTGTAGGAGCCAGAGCTCCAGCTGTGTCTGGATTGTACCTTCACAATATTAGCAAGCAACGGGAGCATCTTTTGGAGACGTCGCCATGCTGGCTCTGCCCGCCGCCAGCAGCCACGGCAGTGAGGAAGCAACGATGCTCCATGCAGGCAGTTTGGGTTGCCATTTCCAAGGAAAATTTGTTTAAAATCCAGCATGCCGGGTACCATGCAACAGTTTTCATTGCTCATAATACAATACAAGCGTTACCTCCTGCCGCAGTGGTTCAACCTGTACGAAGGCATTCGCAGCAGCTGAGGTGGAAGCTGCACGTGCCGACGCTCCTGTGTGCACTGTGTGATTGCTTGTCCCTTGTAACCACCTTTAACTGCTTTGCTACAGCACATGCCATACAAATTGCTTGCCTCAGTTCAGTTCAGTTAAGTAGCCTGTTACTTATTAATATCAAGAGCTATATTTTTTTTCCCTGCAACAAACATGCTTGAAGCCCTTTGGGGATCCTGAACATCATGTGCTGAGGTGCATCTCCCAGTGGGGTTTCACTCAGAGCTTAGGATAAATACACACCAGCAGCTATAACTCCTGAAATGTTGCTTAAGCCAGCTCAGCACACAGGGGTGCTGGACCTTCCCTTGCAACAGGATTGAGAATGCCGTGCAGCTCCTGGTGTGGGCAGGACTGTCACTTAAATAATCCTTATCACAGGACCTGGTGGCAGACCATGGAGGGAGGGGAAGATGCTCTCACCAAACAGCACCTGATCACCCAAGCAGGGTGGCCATGTGGTGCCATGGGTCCAGGACAGCTGCCCTGGTGTGGAACTGGGAGCAAAGGCCAGGGCAGCCTCCTTATATCACCACCAAACCTCCTTGGATATCCATTCCGGCCTTGTGGTATGGGGGCTGGAGAGGAAGGAAACAGAAATTTGTGTATGGTTTGTTGTATTTTTCAAGGGATTTTGGGTCCGCTTGCTTTTAATTTCATTAAAATCCCAGATATTTGGATGTGTTCCATGGCTGACTGAAAAATGAGGGGGCTGGAAAGGATTATGTGAAAAAGTTGTCAACATATTCCTCTTCCCACACTCTGCGCTTCTCCAAAGTGCCCCAAAAACTCCAAGAATGTCAATCAATAATAATTAGCCCATCAGACACAAGTGAGAAAAATCAGGCCCGTGAGCCGGCACATCCCCCTTCCCCGCGAGCGCCGCCGCGAAGCCGCCGGGTGCCGTGCCAGCCTCGAAGCCTCGCCGGGGGCGTGGGAGGATTTGGACGCGGCAGCAGCCTCAGTGCCAGTTCTGGGCACCAGCAGCTCTGGCAGTGACAGCCACTTCTTCAGATTCCTGCTGCCCGCAGGGACACGGAGGCTGCACGGCACACAGACGTGGCCCCAGGGATCCGGGCTCCCTTGTGGCCGGGCGGCTGGAGGAGGAGGACAACACCCCACCCTGCAGCTTGTTCCCCTCATGCGTGGGGGATCCAGGGGATGTGACCTGGCAGCCAGCATTCCCATCCAGGCAAAGCTGCGGTCAGGAACTGTCTTGCTTGAATAACCTGAAATGTCAGTGCTGCGTCTCACCTCCTCCCGTAAGCACGGCTATTGATGCAGCAGCGTTTTTTAATCCCACAAGTGAGCTAGATTTCAGGAAAAGCTTAGAAAGAGCTGCCGAGGCTTGTGCCAAAGACATTTGGGAAGGAAAGAGCATTTCTACCCATCCAGCCCCTCCCCCCCGCTCCACTGACAAGCGTAGACCCCACCACTTGCTATTAATCACACGTTGGTAGCACCTGGCTCCAGTACAGGGTTTTTCCTCTAAAGAAATTCCTCTGAACTAATGAATGCCATTTAGCTAGAGTGTGTCAGAGGCCTGAATGCACCCAGGAAAGCGTCCCTGGGCAGAGGGGGTTTCTTTCAGGGTTCAAAGTCTGCTTGATGTGTTTTAACCCTTAGATGCCTGGAAAAGGTCTGTGTTTTCTGTAGGAAAACTGCCATTTTACTGTCATCACTAGATTTAGGAACACATAAAAAACGACCGATGTTACAAGTTCAGCTCCTAGAATGGTAACCTTTTACCTGGTAGTAAACAGGCAAAATGCCTTTAGATTTCCTCTGTCCTGGTGGGATTTCACTTTGCACTCTCACAGTGACTCTGTTCAGGACTGGTGGGGGCATTATTCAGCTGCAAGGGGACCCAGAGCTTCCAATTTCTGGTAGATGTAAGCAGCTAAAACTGCCCTGTTTCCCAAACAAAAGCTGGCATGCCCACACATGTGCACGTCCCCACACGCAGCCATGATGCAAATGATGCAACCGCTGCTGGAAATGCATCAGGGCCCCAGAGGGAGCCACTGGCAACTCATGCTCCTGGAGGCTGTCAGTTCCTGCTCTTCAGAGCACCAAGAAACTGTGGTCAGATCATCATGTGTGGGGGACGTCACAAAAGCAGGACAAGCAATGTAGCTAGTGGAAACACTGATATATTTCACTTTGAGGACTCAGAGAAGGTTTTTATGAGATTTTAATTATCCTGTGTTTTAATTATTGATTGATCAGTCCCTCAGTGAAGCAAGATTGCCAAAAAGGGGGTTTCAGGACAGAGTAAAGCCCATCTGTGTCTCTCTGGGTGTTAGTTGCTCAAGGCATATTCAGTAGGGCTGTTCCCTATGCACTAAGATGCAGACAGTATGGGAAGGAGTCTGATTCTCTACTAAATACACTGCAGGTATGAGTCCATCAGGAGTGATGCCTTTAGCCTTCAGCTGATTTTCCATGTATTAGGACCACCGGTCATCACAGAGGCTGCTGCCTCCAACCCACAGCTGGCAGTGACCTCCCCTTCGGAGAGCTCACACTGAGCCCCAGCGCTGGTGCACGGACTTCCCCCCGTCTCTCCCGTCCTTCTGCTGCCTCCCGCTGCTCTCCTCGCATCTCCTCCCTCCCGCCCATGGCCCCTTTGCTGCCCCTTTCTGCCGCGTCCCCCGACGCTGCCCATGGCCTGGCACTGCCGCAGCCATGCACAGGCTTTGGGTCTGCAGGGGTCATCCCGGCGGGCCCACACAGATGCACTAAGGGAGAGGCAAAAGCCCATCACCTGCAGAAGCGCCCGTGGTACCTGCCCCAAGAGGGTACCAAGGCCATCTCTGCCCTGCCCCTGGGGACACAGCCAGGGCTCTGCTGGGGGCTGCTGGAGGGGCTGGCACCCCGTGCAGCTACATGCCTGCACTCGGGATGCTGCTCAGAGCAGAGAGAAGTGTTACACACTTGTGCCCGGCATACAATGCTCAGGACAGACAGCTGGACAGATGGATGCTCATGTACAGCATCCCAAAACCTCTTTGTCCTGCAGCAGTAGAAGCAGCGGGAGGGCTTGTGCTCTTGACAAGGGAAAATTGTCCTGTAACAGCTCATTTTGGCCATCATGTGGAAAGGTGGGAGGCACTGGTTTAGTTATTCCCAATCCTCTCAAATACCCCCAGCCTGCCCTCCTTTGGGGGCAGCGCTGTCCAGCAGGGTCTGCACGCCAGGTTGCACCCTGTACCCTGAGGGTGCTGGGCCACCCCCTGCCCTGCAGCTCTCCCCTCCAAACAGGGAGGCATGTGCTTCATTTCAGCAACACGAAAAGTCCCACAGGGGCTAATTATAACTCCTAGGATTTTATCAACAATTAGCTGAGCACGGATGGTCACATATCTGCACAGTGCCAGCTGTTTTTATCGGCTAGGCTAGTAATAATGCTGGCTCCTAATTCTCCCAAGTATTCCCCATCTTAAACTTGCTTTTGGTTACTCACAATGTTGCCAAACTTTTAAGCACTTAGACAGACATTCTCCATCCCAAGAATCTGCCTTCAAGGAAGTTTTATTTATGTCTAGAACAATTTCATTCAGGCAAAGACAGAGAAATGGCTTTGCTCATGGAAAACGCTCTCTGGTTTTAGGCAGCTCTGGGCTTTCCCTACGTTGAGTTTGGCAACTGGATACTTTGTAAATGTGGTTTCTAGAGTGCACAGCCCATGTAACTCACTGCTGAGCAATCTCAGGAGTCAGAGGAACCTTGTGACTGGGCGGGAGGTGGTCACAGCATAGTGGCTTCTGGCTTGCTGCTTCTCTCTGCAGCCACCAGCACAGGAGGTTTGCTGCCATTAATCTTCAATATCTGGCTGCTTTTTATCCAGCCCAGTCTATACTGAGAGAAACCCAACCCTGCAGTTCAGTGTTCATCTCTTGGGGGTCTAACGCAGGAGGAAACGCTGGCAAGGAAGCAGTGAGGCACATGGGCACCATGGGAGATGTGCTGCAAAGCCCAGCGCTGTTGGGGCAGAGTGGCTCCGCCTGAGGGGTCTGCAGTGATCCCTGGGTGATGGGACTCGGGACTGGACAGACCGTGAGCATGAGTGGAGCTTGGGCAGGGCTGGCAGATTGAGTATCCCTAGGGAAACTGCCTCCCCTGAAAGGTGTCAGGAGTGTTTGGACTGAGCAGAGATGAAGGACAGCACATTTCTTGGCACCACATCACTGCAAGCACCTCCAGGGAGCAAAGGGGTGAAGATGCAGAGAAAATTGGGAAAGAAAGGGGAAGAACTGATGAGGGAGATCTAGCAAGGAATGAGAGGACAGGGTGGAGACATAGGGCTGGCAGGATGATTAGCACCAGATGGCAGGTATCAATTATTTACCATTTATGTACAATAAAAAAATACAATTTAATGATGGGAAGAGCATGAAACAAGCTCAATAGCAATTCAAAAGCATATGGAAATAAAATGCAGCAAATTAAGGGGTTGTAATAAATGTGCATCACTGGTTGTAATACCCCTGAAAGAATTATAAATGTGAAGCCTTTGTGAATTACACTTTAAAATTAATATAACATAAAAAAGAAATTAGGTACACAAATAACTTTACATTCCGGCATTTATAAAATAAAATCTGTTTGCAGCAGCTAATTAGGAAAAGGGCTCTAATGAGGCTCACTCTTCTTTACTTTAGAGACAAGGCTGAAATGTTAAAAGTGGAGATAGGTATGGTGGGTGCCGTTAAAAACTCAACTTCCCTAACTTTCCAGTCATTTCAGAGATGAGATATTTCTTTTCCAAAGATGGGAGCTGAAATTGTGGTGCCATTAAACCTCCGCTGTGTCTGGAGAGGCCATCTGTACCTCCCTGCAGATGCCCCGGTGCTGGCATCGCCTTCCTTTAGTATTGCCACTATTACTCAATTGCTGGACCAATAAATTAATGTTGACTAGTGGGAAAAGCATGACTACCCTGAGCTTGAAATGTGCAACTTCTGGTGAAGATCCTGTGTTGCTGTGAGTGGTATTTTTTCAGTTTACCACAGGATGAGTATTGCTGGAGTTGGCAGAATAATCTTAGTGCAGTGAGCATGGCCAGTGTCACCCAAGCCACGTGCTTTGTGTAAAACAGTATGTCAGAAACAGAACAAGGTGAAAGCGGATTACTCCTTTCTAGTGGATTAGGAATTTCCATCAAAATATCATTAAACTGATCACTTCCCACAGAGCATTTTGCTTTTCACTAGCCAGCATTTTCCAACAGCTGTACAATGAAGGCAAATCATCAGTGTTCTTTGCTTTGCTTCCCCCCACCCCCAGATTATTGGCAACCACTTTGAAGTTCTCCACAAATGATGTTTCACTGGGCAGAAGCCTGGGAAGGTTTGTTCAGCACTTAAATTCCATTTTCCACCTTTCTTTTCTAAGGACCACTGGTAGCAAAGGAAGCAATTGCCAAAATGGGCTGGCCTCGTGTCCTGAAGTTTGGAGAGAGGGGATGTCCCACGGAGGCTGTGGGCAGTGATGCTGATGGGCAGGATGGTGGGCAGAGTGATGGGTAGGGTGGCTTCTCCCAGCCTGGAGAAGCCTTGCCAGGGGAGATGGCAGTGGCCGGGCTGCAGGACAACAGTGTGGGGCACAACCCATCCATGTGGATGGAACAGAGAGACACCACTTGCCCTGAAGTTCTTGCATTCGCCTTGCACACCAGCACCACTTTCATATTTCTAAATATTTAATATAAGCAGCTTGGTTGCCATGGGAACCCTCGTGTAGAAATCTGGACTTTGGGTTAATCAGAAGGATCCTTCCCACGGCTGGGCAGGAGCTGGGTTTCCCCCCGTGCAGTGCCAGCACTGTTCCTTGCGAAGGTGTTCGCTCTGCCCCACTAAAGGGTATTTTAGTATCTAATACACTGTCACCTAAGCCTTGGGAAATCCTCTCCCTAACGATCAAGTAATTCCTATTGGAAGTCCTGGGCTGCCCCAGTACTCCTCTGGAGAAAGCTCTTTTCAACAAGCAGTCTAGGAAATGTCTGTGGCACCTGGTTGGACACCACAGAACAGCTCAGTTCCCACTGCACACACTGCCAAGCAAGAGAACGGAGACCATGAGCAGTCTGCTGAGAGAAAAGGGCTCTGAATTCTCATGATGGACTGAAGGTAATCATTCCCTTGCTCATTTCAACTCCTCTGTAAGCAGCAGGGACTTGGGCTGAGAACACACAATAAAGCAGGTTATCAGCAGAGCTCAGCCTCTCCAATTTGGCCAATATACACCAGTGTATGTGAAGGGACAAGCCCACTTAGGAATTTCATAATCCTTACACATATCACCTTTTTGTCTTTATATTCTGGTTTGTGTTGTAAAGTGCTCAGTGTGCTGCAGAGCACATGCAGCTGCACCTCCTGCACAATGACAATGAGATGTTTCCCTCAACTTGACCCCCTCCAGCAGACTCCTACTCCCACACGAATCCCATCATTCATCCTCCAGCCGAGCTACTGGGAACCACAGTCTGACCAAAGTACAGACTTCTCATCCCGTACAGTTGTCCCAGTTACCCCCCGAAAGGTCCATCAGCCACAGGAAGTGTCAGAGAGTAAGACATGCTGGTGGAAAGCCAGCACTGACCATGGCCACAGTGCCTGGGCACAGGGTCTCACAGAGCAGAAACCAGCAGTGCACAGTCCTTTACTGCTTGTAACGACCAGGATGTGTTAGCCATGTCATCCTTATGGCCTCATCCAAAGCTTTTCATCTGGCATGGAGGATTTTACATTACTAACCTTTAAGTGGGAGCAAATTGGTGGCTCTTGCCCTGCTTTCCTGGCCACTTTCCACTTGTGTCACCCAGGGGAGACAAGGTGTGACTGGTCACCCCTGCACCTAACCCCTGACAGTGGTGAGAAGGAGGAGAGAGGTCCCTTTGCACAGCCAGCACTGCTCTTCCTTCCCTTCTATTTTTAGATGTCTCCTCCCACTTTTGTTTCAATCTATTACCTAGATCCCTAATATTTGCCAGCTGGGGGTAGTAACACTGGCTCCCAAGGTGCCTGCGGCATTTACACAAAATTAGGCAATGGAAGAAAACCGTCTCAGCAATTATGTGAGATGATGGTGAGCCAAAAAGAAAAATGTGTGTAAAAGGCGTGCTCTCCTGCCAGCAAATTAGGGTTAAATTACATAGTCCAGGAGCTTTCCAATAACTTAAATGTTGTATTACAAATTTAGTTTCAATTAACAAATTAAATAGGAAAACAAGATTATTGCCAGCAGCTACCATAGAAGGTAAAGAGTAATGACCTTCTCTCCTGTCACCAAATGACACAGTTCATAAAAAATCCACATTAAAAAAATTTCCTCAGTGCTTGCAGTCTGCAGCCCTCCTCCGCTCTGAATTGCCCAGGTGCTGGGGCTGGCAGTGGTGGGTGGATGCCACACAAGCCTCTCACAGCTCCTCTGCAGCCCTGCCTGAGCCTTGGCGCAAGCTGACGGTTATTCTGTAACCTTCAAGCCTCCCGACCAGGGCCAAGACACAGCCATGCTCAGCTCTGCTACTGCCACTTGCAAGCACAGTGGCTGCGGGGAACAGGACCAGGGCCCAGAGCATCCCCCGACTTGGGTGCTGTGACCAGTGGGAGCAGGCCCGCCCCACCATGTCCCCTACGACAGTGTTTCAGCAAACAACTCACTACCGACTGCCCTTTTTTATTACTTTACAGCACAGTTTTTCCTCAAATTTTATGGCATTTCATTAGAGCCGCCAGAAGGTGATACTGCCCCCTTTCCAGAAGTGAAATAAATTCAAGTTTTATTGCTTCTGGAAATGCTAGAACAGCTGTCAGGACATTTGATGGATTTTCTCAATTACAGGACTTTTGGAGCATTTTATACTTACATCTGCACCCAAGTCTAATATACTGTACTAGATGTTTGTTTCCCCTGTTATCTTTTTGCATCTCCCTCCCTAATAATGGTCAATTTGTTATTTTTCTCTTATTTCCTTTCTTTACTGTAACCTTTTTGTCTCCACAGTAATCATCTAACATTTCCCTTCTTTACTTCCCAATAACATTTAATTCTCCATGCAAGCAGGCAGTGACCCCAGAGCTGGCGAGTGCCCCCACAGCAGCTTAATCAAAAGAGCACTTCCTCCCAGTCCTGGCAGCTTTCGGGCTGGATGTCACAGGAACAGACTGAGCGAGGAGACCTGAGTCCTCTATGCTGCCCTGTGCCTTCTGGGCACAATTTCCTAGGAAATAAAGCCCCTCTCTACCTCCTCACTGATTTTGGAGCTTCCCGGTGCAGGTGATACCCCACATGCAGGGACCCGTCATGGTCCGCATGTCCCCCTGTTTGGGCCAGGGAGCTCAGAAGGCTGAAGACATCCCTGACAGATGAATGCTCATTTCCCAGTGTTCCCAAGGGAGCCCTTCTCATCTGGGCTGCTCCAGGGACTGTTTTCCAAGTGATCTATAAGAAATAATTTCTCGGGCTCTTCTCCACCCTGTCGTGTACCTGTCAGGCTGTATCAGCTTGCGTGCCACCATGAACAGATCCCATACTGATGGAGGCATTATCTCCTTGTTGCATCTTTCAGTGAGGATGCCCCACCAAGGTCTTGATGGAGATATGTATTTTGCCAGGGTAAAATTATCTCAGCTCATCAATGAAATGCACAAGGATGCCAAATTACACCTTTCCATTCTTTCTGTCTGTGATCCAAAGTGGAGCGACAGCTCAAGGTCTGCAGCTTCCCGAGGCAATGAGCAGCACAGGGGTTTGAACAGGAACGTCCGAGTATCCTCCCTCCAACATGAGGAGAGTGCTGGGGGCAACGAAGCTAAGCACTGTTGAAAAAGGCCATTACTGCTTTGTGTCACTTAAAATAAGCCCTTTAAACCCATGCCTTCCTTCAAGGCACAGGGAGAGAAAATCCCACAGAACCGAGTGCCCCAGCACTGTGTGCACTGCTAGAAGTCACAACAGTTAAAAAAAGCATGTGTGTTTTGAGGTTTGCCTAATTTAACCCAAAACTTCATCTCTTTGAGAAGATGGGAGCAGCCAGGTAGCAGGATGAAGTGTCGACTCGCTGTAGGAGCAGGAGTGAAATACAGTTGAGATAAAGATGCAGCCCATCCTAGAGGAACACTTGTACCCTCTTGTTGCCCAGGCACCACCTGGGTTTTTCACCTTCCCCACACCCCCTGCCATCCCAGCCATAAGAACTGACAGAAAAATCTGAAGGAGTGGTTCCATGCAGAACACTGCAGATTTGCAGCAAACTTCCACAAGCTGTGTGATCCCAGATTTATTAAAATCAGAACAATTAAGGCAATTAAAGGCAAAGAAGTGCTTGGGGAAGGGGGGAATCTACTACGAAACAGACTTGCTATTACAGTCTATCAAATTGACACAAAAAGATTAAAAAGCTGATTTACATTAAAAAAAGAGGGGAAAAAGGAATAACAAAAAGACTAGCATTCCCTAAAATAGATAACATATCCTGCTGAGAAAATCACTCCACACATAAAAGAGAAGCAAAGGTGATTGCATATAACAAAACTAATCTTCTCTATTGCTTTAATCACCTTAGACAATTTCACCTGCTTATTTGGAAACTGTTAACCCAAGGAAAAAATTATTGTGAGGACGTCCTCATTTCCAGTGCTGTGCTCAAATGGGCTTGTTTTCCTAGACATCCGTCCCGGCGTCTTTAACAACAGCCATTGCTCCACAAGATAAATGTTTGCTTAAGACTATTCTGTAGTTAATACATATATTCATGACTCAAGCATAATGCAGCAACGAAAGAGGGCACCTGGAAGCTGTGAATGACCCACCAGGGTCATGGTAGGAGCCTCTCTGTCCTACTACTGCCACAGCCAAGCAGAATATTTTGCCCAAATTTTATGGGTGCATCATGTGGGGGCCTGGTGGGTGGCCTGGGCACAGGGTGCACAACGGTAGCCCTGAATGTTTTCTTCCTAAAATCCTGACTGGAAAGGTCAGGCCAGAGCTTGCCTGGGGCTGTTCACAGAGCAAACAACATGAGTGTCTGTGGGATGAGCAAGATGAGGAGGGATGATTGTCTCTCCTTTCATGGGGTGCCTTCCACCCCAGCAGCTCTGGGAGCTCCTTGCATGCCAAAAACACCATTGCTGGGACCCACAGCTGGTGAGCAGCTCATACCTACACCATGTTGCAGCACAAGAGAGGGACACCACTGCCTGTGGTGAGCAGTAGGAGAGGTTTTAGATTGGCAGTGTGGATTTACCCTGCCAGTGCTGTCAGCTGGGGTCAATTCGGAGGAGCGGTGCTTGCGTGCACCTGTGTGCACACATGTGGGTGTGTGTGGCACACAGCAGCACCCAGGTGAATGCAAAGCCCCTAGGTGCCCACGGCTGGCCCCCTGCCCTGCACACCACACTAACACACAGCGTGCAAGCAGCTGTGGCAGAGCTGGTGCTGACCTGGTAGCTGGGAGCCAGGGGCTCACTGCTGCACTCCAGGGGGCAGGAAATTGCAGTGGCTGGCAGGGGCACATGGGAAGAGGTGATGTTAAAGCAAATGGATTTCGATACTCTGGCCTCTAGTCAGGGTGAGCTGCAAAGAGTCTCAGCTTTCAGGTGCACGTGGTGTATCGAGGCTGTGGCCTCTGCACTGGCAGCAAGAGCAGGAGTGCCTCACCTGGCTGTGGGGACCTTAACACACTGCATCCACACAGATGAATGTGTTTGCCCTCTGCTATATGTGCATAATTAGCTTGATATTACTTGTACTTGATACTGGTATGCAACACCCCTTGCTAAATCAGACACAGTACATTAAGCAATGGTTCTTTCTTTGCCCGAGTAGCACCTTGCACGATTTTACAGTCGGTTTATTGTTATATGTCACAGCTTTGATCCCACTGAAGCCCATGGAAACTCACTGACATGGCAGGTTTTGTGTCAGAGCTAGGTGAGTAAATAAACCTGCAGAGAGGAAGCTTCCAAGCAGCAGGAGCCTGGAGTGGCACTGGGTGCTGCTGCTGTCACTGGCAGCTCCGTGTTGTGGCAGTAAATTCTTGCAGGTCTCCATAACTCACCCCAAACACCTCACTCATTTTTCTTACAAATGCAGTTTCACCATGATCTCCAAATTCAGGGCTGGCATGAGTGATATGTGCTATCCTGGGATGTCAGCAAGGACAGGTAAAAAAATTCCCTCTCCCAGTTACTGCTTTACAAATCAGTTCAGATAGGAAATACATGCACTGCCCTTTCAGAGACTCATTAACTCCAAAAGCCAGGATATTCAGAAGAGGAGAAGACATTAGGCCTGGGTGCCTGGAGGGAATGGGGGAACAGCAAGCATCCTCCTCCCAACCATACATCACAGAAATTGAATTAAATCATGTCAAATTGAGGGACAAAAAGCCAGTTACAGATCCATTTTGCAATGCCAGCCGACATGGCTTCCATTTGTGACTCGTTGAGTGACATTACTTATCCTGAGTGCTCCTTTGACAATATAAGCTCTTAATGTGAAGACATGTAAAATTACAGTAAAATGAATGAAACTCAGAAAATTATGTAAAGTTTACAGGGTTGTTATTTTTTTCCTTCCTTTTTTGAGGCCTCCTCTCAATTTCTGCCTTCTAAATGAGGATCTGGGCAATGCATCAGCTGACAGTGCCTGCCTGGAGCAATGGGCTCTTCTGCTTTTGATGCATCTGAGCAACTTGAAACTAATACCAGCATGTACTGTACAGTGAATAGACCTTCATGTTGATGAGGCAAATCTTGCAGCACTTAAAAGCAATCTATGCTGAAGTGTCCCATGTATCTTCGTCTTCAAAGTGCAACACACTTATGAAAATTGCAGATGCCGTGGTGCTATTTGTCTGGAAGGAGACATTACAGGTGATGTATGAACCTGATTTCTCAAATAGATGAGGTCTGTGAGAGGATTAAGGAAACATCAATAAATTAAGATGTAGAATAAAGTTCCTGCTGTTTTCCTTGGCCTCTCGCTTGTTGGCTTGAGAGTCAAGTGCTCACAACTGCAAATTGGCAGAGCACCAGGCATCCTTCCTTTGCCTATTGCTATAATACAAGCAGATCTTATGCCATGATTCCCCTTTGGCAGAGCAGGCAAAACCCCAGTCCTCAGTACCCTCAACAGTGTCCCCTCCCCAGCTACCTGCTGGCAGTCCCTCAGCCATCAGCCCTGTGGGGATGCGAGGCATCCAGCATGCAAATGCAGATTTCTCTTGAATTTTTTTTCTTTTTCTAGCTCTGCACTGCAAACCCACATGGTGCCCATTCCTGAAATCCATCAGAGATAGCATGGACATGTCAGTCTGTCCGGCAGCACAGGCATGCAGGCAGCTCATGGGTCTGGGGTTACAGCCTCTGTCCCCACATTAAATGCCGGATCCCTAGGGAAGGCAGTCACCTTAGTTCAAGACCCACGTGGAGATTTCTGGGTTTCTTCAGTGTTCTTTGTGCATGAAAAAGGGTTAAATGCAAGGGAAGAAAAGTTTCTTTCTCTGCAGTGACTCCAGGAACAATGAAATTAAACTCATATCACAGCCCCATTTGCAGCAGCCCTGCACTGCGCTTCCCAAGGCGACAAAATACAGGAAGAGAAATCAAATTCCTGCTGCCATCTTCAGCTTTGCCCTGATAATGCATTGCAGCAGGGCTGTGCAGGGGCAGCACACTGGGTAACCCACAGACCCCAAAACTCCCCCAGGCAGACTCCTGTCCTGGCTGCTCACAGGGAGAGCACCTGACGCTGTCAGGAGTGGGTGCTGGCTGCTGAGCCAAGGAGCTGCACTGGATGGACACCACTGCAAAATCAGCACTCAAGAGATAAATCGTTTGAAGTCCCAAGAAATTTGTATGTCTCGCACAAAGAATTCACAGTGACAGAGCAAGGCATCAAAATATTTTGTTTTTCCTTCAAAACAGATTTTTTTGCTGTTGCATTGGATATAAACGGAATTTTTTAGAAAGGGTGAAATAACTCCATGAGGGTCTGTACCAGCTAAACAATCTGGACTGATCAGAACTATGTCTTTTTTCTGACTTGGTTAGAAATTGTGTGACCCCAGAGACTGCATATAAAAAAACACATAGGAGGAAATTACTGGATTTTTTATGAGCACAAATCCATGTCGAGAAGGTCGAAGATGGGAAGGCAGATAAAGGGAACAGATATGACCTGGTCTGAATGAGGTTACAGCAGGTGCTACCACCAGCACCCACATTTGGTTGAAGCAGTTGGCCAGTGCTATCCCTTTGGGACAGGACTGTCCACACAAGGAGTTAGGAAGGAGCAGGGGGTGAAGGAGCTTGGTTCTGTCTTTCCTGACTGCAATGGGAGCAGGGCAGCAGAAGCCAGGCCCCCAAAAGCAGTCTGGGAGCATGCAGGCTGCTCTAGCAGTGTGACTCCCACACTGAAGCCTGCTGCAAGCCATTTTCCTTTTTGTCAGCACAATCTGCTTCACGGAAACAAGGGAAATCTCCAAACCTGGGACATAAAAAAGGCATCAAGCAAAGACACACACGTATTTCCATTTGTTTCATTGCAGATAATGGGTGGCAGCTACCTCTCTGAGATCAAGATTTCCACTGCTGAAGACCTCCAGCTGACACATCGCCAGTCATTTACAACCTGCCATTAAACATATATGGTCATTATAACTCCTTTCTTTGCTATTTGCAGCCTCAGGACTTTTTGCTTAGGCTGCACATAAGTTCTTGTTTGGAAGATTTAAAAGGAGAAAAAAAAATAACAATCTTGATCTCCCAGAAGCTGTCTCAGTGCTGGGGAGAGAGCCCAGCAGGGTGGCACACTCAAAGAGAATTATCAGGGTAACTAAAGGTACACATATAGCTTCTCATGGTAGTGTTCCAAACCCCAGATACCTTTGTCATCCTACATAGTTCCAGGCATGGCACTCCATTATTTCTTGCATTAAGCCCATCTTAAACAGGGCTCCAAGAGTTCGATTTTACTTGCCGGTAGTCATAGGAATATCTAATGATTAACCAAACCTTTTTCTGTAGCAGTTTTTCTTCCCTGTAGCAGTAACACCTGTGTTTCTGTAACTATTAAATATATAATCCCAGAGGCACTACCAGCCTTTGCTGATGGGCTCAGCTTCGGCCAGAGGCACGTCTGTCTTGGAGCCCACGGGCATTGTCTCCATCGGACATAATGGAAGCTTCTGGCAGCATCTCAGAGAAGCCACCCTTGTAGCCGCCCACTTCCAAGACTTTGCCATGCAAACCCAGTCTTCCCTCCCAAAAGCAAGACCAGATCTGCAGGGAAAGGTGATATCATCTGCTAGACCCTCTGCTGTGGTAAAAGCTGGCAGGAGTTTTGGAACCGCTGGTATCCCACAGACTGCTCAGCAGCAACCCCTGCCCCGCACGGCACAGCAGCAGGGAGGAGGGCTTCACCAAAGTCTGCCTGGTTTTTCCAACTGTACTCTTTGTTCAGATCAGAAAAACTGCCTCTTCCTACAAACCTTTCATCGCTTGAGATACCTCCCCACAAAGATGACATGAGAGAAATGATGGGGAAAAGAATGATCAAAGAACACTATTATCAAGATTTCTGGCAGCTGTGCTATCATTCCAAAGGTAAGCATGGCAGATACTGCTCTGGAGCGCTGATGGGCCCATGGCTGCATAGAGTGATGTCCTTAACAAGCAGGGATCCTGCACAAAGAAATCAGTGCTGGGAAAAAGCAGACTTCCTCCCCAAAGGTGTCTGACCTGGGATAGTTCGTGTGAGCTTGCCTAACAGAACAGACACCATCACCCAAATTTTAACTTGGTTAAGTAACTGGCAGTCAGCCCACTACCCTCTGCAGATGCAGCCAACCCCAGGTTATCTGGCCTGCACAGCTGTTTGACCTGAGGTTATTCCTCTTGGACTGGAGTTGGCACACTCTAGTAGAGCTTTGGCATTGTGCTTACAGAAACAGCTTGTTTCTGTTCACTAGGAGTTAGTGCTGTAGCATGGTGCTTTCTCTTTCAGTTTCAGGTTCCTGTGGCTCCCACGATTCTGCCTTGCTGAGATGTTTGTGTCAGCCAACTCACGGAAATTTGGCACTGAAATGGTACTGTGTTGCATTGTTTTCTCACCCTACAGTTAATGATCCCTCCCGTTCCTCTCAAATCACAGTTACTATAAGGGCTGCCAAGCCTCAAAGACAAAAGCAGCTTTGGGATATTTATCCCACTTTCTTGTTTGACACAAAATTGATGTAGCCATGATGGAAGTGACAGTGAAGGCAAGCCCACAGGACAAAAGGAGGATGAAATTCAGAGCTTAGGAACACAAAGCTGTTTTAACTCAGGGCAGGTCTCATGTCCACCATGAGACTCTGTGATGGGAGACATCAGGAACAAGGTCAGACCTGACTACGGCCTTGCAGCCTACAGAGTTCCTACTGCATTTCCTTTTTGCAGGAATCAAGATTCATCCAGATGAGGTTCAGCAGAAACTCCAAACTGAGGCAAGGACCCTGGATAGGTAGTGTCCAGTTTGTTCCTTCTCTGCTAAAAGCATCCATGGATGAAGCCAAACTGGATCTTTACATTGGTTTTACTTGTTTATTTATGCTCCCAAAAGAGCTAAATATATTTGGCAGATTGAGACATGTGTGGTGGGCATAGTGCTAGAGATCACCTATGCCCCAGAGCTAAATAACTCTAAGCAACATCAGCTCTCCATGTGCTGCATCTGGATACAGCAGCATCCTTCCCACTGTTCTTCTTAATCTCTTCCTACTGATAGAAATGGGCAGGAGAGTTCCTCTCCCAGACTAACTTACTCTCCATTCAGAGCAGAGTCTTTCCAAGATGAAGCTATTCAAATTAAACTACAAATCTTCTCATCTAGGGATAACACTCTGCTGCCTTCCCAAACCTGTTCTCATTTTCTTTTGCCATTTTGACACCATTAGCCTTCCACAAGCACTAGCACACACAGAGATAATTCTGTTAATTTTATCATGCTTGGAAAGGCACAGAACAGCCTAAACTCAGCCAAATGCTTGGCTTTGCCTTTTCCCCATCGTATAATATCCTTTTATATATAGCTCTGCATGGCAACCCATTTATATCAAATCTTATCAGTTAAGGGAGAGGGGAAAGGGGGGCAATCAATAGTTATCTTGCCAAGGGGTTCTGCAGTCAGAGGCCTCCAGTTTTCCTGCACGCAGAGCCAACTCCCACCTGCTGCTGCCCAGCCAGGCTGGTGCTGTGAATCCCATGGCTTCACACCCACAGTTGGGCAGCACATACAACCCATGGCTGGACACCCACGGAGCACCTCACAGCCAGCCACCGGTTGTGGCTGGGGGCTTGGAAACCCAAAACCTTTGCATCCTTGGGGCTTGGGGGAACAGCAGAATGGGAGGAAAGCAAGCATTTCCACAGCTGTATAATGTGAGCAGGGGCTGTCCAAAAAAAAAAAAGCATGCTTTGCATATAAATTGAGGTGAGGAGATGCTTCTCGGATACTGATTTCCCGTGCAGATTTTCACACAGACAGTCCCAGGGCTGTTTTCCCAGCCCTCAGCAGCAGCTCACTGGGGCTGCCTGGGAGCAGCAGACAAGGCAGGTGCAGCACCAGGAGCCCCCGGGCAGTGCTGAAAATGCTGCTGAGCATGTTCCCAGCAGTGGCATGTGAGGGTCACTTCAGTGGGACTGAGGATCATCATCCCAAAGACAGGGACACCAGGTCAGACAGAGTCCTTGAGGAGGGCTAGAGACCACCACAGCCCTCACCTTTGCCCCAGGGAGATCCCCTCCAGAGGGAGAGATAGAGAGAGAAAGCAAACATTTGTACCCCAATTAACTGACTAATATTTTCTAAATTAGTAGATTCTTTCTCCACAAAGAATTTTTGCTTCAAGCACAGTGCAGAAAAAATTCGATTTGCTTCTCTCGGTCTAATTCCCTTCTGTCTAATAGGGCTGTTGTAAATGCCAATTTTACTGTCATTTACACTGTGGCCATCTGAGCTATTTTATCAATAGTTAAATAAGAATACTTTAAAGTAATGTGATTTTTTATTTGAATTCCAATTTATGTTCAGATGCTTTGACACAAATCTAGTAAGGAAGGCTCACTATTTTCATAGAACAAATTAAATTGTATGTTATATAGCCACACAAGTAAATATGTTATATCATTGGATAAAAAAATACTTGTGATTAGATACAGTATCTCATTCTTACCTACACATAATAGCAAGGCTAATGGAAGTCTTGTACAAATCACTGTGCTTTAATAGTTAGCAGTCCATAAAAATCAGCCTGAAAGACAATAGGCAAGAACAATCACATAGACACAAAAGGGCTAAACCTAGTTATCTGCACCAAGACTTCCTGCTTGCCGGTTTCCGATTCAAAGCAACTAAGACTCATTTTCACTTAAGCCAGTGCCCCTGGGCAGAGAGGTCAAAGCATAATTAGTTCTGCAGAAGATGTCAAAGGTGGATAAAAGGTGATGATGGGCTCTGCTGGTGGGATGGATGATGGGGATGGGGGTAGACAGTGGCAGTGGGCTGCCAGAAACAGGGCAGAGTTAAAGCTGCAGAGCTAGAATCAGTATCTGGACAATCCAATAGCTAAAATTGCCCCTTTGCAGGGAGTGTGAGAGAGAGCATTGATCTTAGTTCATGTCAACGCTTTCCTTCTGACTGCAGAAGAGAAAACCAGTTCTTTTTAAGCTGATAAACATATCCCAGCTGGGACCCAATTTGTTGTTTGGATGTTACAGGCTGACAGACAGACTGGAGTCCTGGCATGTTTTAAAGAAATTGTGGCTCTCTCATCAGCTAAATTAGTAATAGATAGCACACGCCTGTTATGGAAACCAAAAAGGGTTAATGGTAATCGTTCTTTTCTTCCACTCACCCTCTTTTTTGCCTGCGTTTTGCTTCAGATCAGCATGCACTACTTTTTAAATGTTTTCACTGTATTTTTCTTTTCTAAACAACCTCTCCCTCCTTCCCCTAACTCATGCAACCTGAGTTTATACTAAGTGGACTTGCTAAGAAATGGAGCTGTTGAATGTACATGGACTTTTGTTTAACCAGGACTGCGAGATAGTGATCCTGAAACCAAACACCACACACAGGCTCTTCTCTTTCTGTCAGAACCAAAAATTATTCACCAAATTAGTGTTTGCTAGCTTCTTGAGGGCTAAGATTTATTTTCTTCAAATTGTGCAGTCAATCTAAGTAATATTTTCTATATGATAGGAACTGGCTCAAAATCAGCAGGCTGTGCTGATAGAAATGGGGTATTTAACATCAGAATGATACGGAATATACCACTCTCAACAGCCACCTCTGAGTTAAAATGTAAGCACTCGGAGCTAAAGCTGAGTGTGTTTCCAGAAACTACTCCCTAATTTCCCCTTCTCTTCCCTTTTCCCCCTGACAGAATTTACTGTGTTTGGTTTGGTTTGGTTTGGTTTCTCATTTCAAGCTTTCACTTCCACTGTGTCTCATCCAACAGCTTTTTCCTCCATGTGCAGCACATGAAATCCCATTCCCCTTTGAAAGGAAAAGGTCTCCAACTGGTGTGTTACTGGGAAGCCCTAACTCCTTCTCCCTCATGTATAGGGCCAATGTGGCCTCATGACAGGAATTTCTTCATGGCATACAGGGTTCCAGGTATACCACAGTGCCAGGTCAATATCCCATTCATATTATATATGCCATGCCAGGTACTTTATTGAATGCTAATTATACCAATCATAGCTTTTTCTAGCTCTTGAAGCAACAGAAAGTTTTTGAGGTACCCAGGCCCACAAGCCATGAAGTATGTGATAAAAGAGCTTAACAGACAAGAAAATAGTCACCATTGTTTGGAGGCTACCAGGTATTTACAGAGTCTCTAAGCCCCTCCCTGGTCACCAATTCATTTCAATTCTCCCTTCTGTGTGACAATCTGTCACATGAAAACACAAGATGCTCTTTATAGCTGCTGTGACCTTTACAGGTTCAGCCCAAAGCAGTTTTGCTGACATCTGGCACATGAGGGACTTGCCATAAGATGGGATAACAACAACAACCGTGCTTCTGCGGGGCTGGCATCTGTCGATTGTAAGGCAGGGAAAGCAGCACAGAAGAGGGAGGCCGACAGGTTGTACCTGAGCTGGCACTGCAGTGCTGAGCCTCAGTCACACCTTTGCTAAGTCAGAGGGGACAGAGATAGGGGCAAAGGAGGCACCCTGGTGAGAAGGGGGTTTGGTGAGAACACGATTCATCATTTATCTTTGGATTAGGAGTGGAGCTTCCAGAAGCCTGGCATATATAAGCTAGGATGTTCCTTCAATGAGAAGACACTGTGTGAAGAATCTGGTCTAAATTCTCAGAACGAAGTAACCAAAATGAGAAATCGTTAAATGAGCCTCAAGCAAAGTGAGAAGAAATTCAGCTTAATGAGCAAGACAAAGAAAAGTGAAGCTATAATGGGAAGAAAACAATGATTTTCAGGAGGCATTTTTTAGGGATTGAAGGGAAAGCCTAGACTTTTTCCTAGTCTGCACAGACTTCAGACAGTGGGCTAGGCTGGGTTTTCTACAGTGTGCTCAAAAAGCCAGAAGATTTATTTTTCTGGCTACCTTTAGAAAACACAGCACACTGTCAAAGTGTCAAAAAGCTGCTGTGTTTATCTGTTCCCACACTCCTGCCCTTGAAACATCCCCTCTTCTTCTGGGAGAGGTGATATTTGATAATTCAGAAATGGACTGTTATTTAGCACAGAATGTAACCAAAGCGCTTGGAGCTCCATAAGTCATGGCTACACTGGCCAGAGTGGGCAAACCCTGCTGCAGCAGCCTGTGAGCTGGGAAGGTCCTCTGCTCCACACAGGGAGATGTATGGTGGGGAATGGATGAATCCCTGGCTCAGGGCAGAGGATTTCCCCTCCCTGGCTGCTCCATCAGTGGAAGAGATGTGATGCTGCTCCAGCAGGATGGTGCAGCAGTGGGGCTCCATATTTCAAACAGCAGGGGTTAAGCAAAGTGACCAATTTCCTTGGGCTAATTGAGCATGCAATCTGCCTGCTTGTAAAGCCTGTATTTGGCCAGGAAGATTTATTACTATTAGCAATGATGAATGTCCAAGAGCAGTAAGGGCAGACCTGAGCTGCAGATCATTAACTTTAAGTGGGATGGTGTTGAAAAGCCATTTCTATTATTGGTTTCTTTGTTCTGAGTTAACTGTGAATTAGACCTAGTTCTGTAATAAAGTGCTCAGGGAGTCCAGTGAATCTTGTTCTCTGTGGCAGATACTAAACCTGTAGGGTTTTGGCCGTATCCTGATGAGTAAGCATTTCTAGCTGATCCTGAGAGGCTATGAAATTATAGAAGACTGCTCTATATGGGAGTTTGAAGTTAAGCCTCCATCAAAAGGGAGGTGTAGATGTCACTGAGGGAAGGGGGTTTTGCAGCTCAGACTTTTGCTCCCTCTCCCAAAGAAGTTCCAGGTTTGCTTAGTGCCCCAATTTTGCTCAGAAGGGAAGGAGGAGTGTGCAAAACAGCTGTCAGAAGGTTCCACAGCAGTTTGTGTATGAGACATCCACACAGCCCTGCCGCCAAGCCAGTATGAGCCATGCATGAATCCAGCTCCCATCAATCCACGGTTTAAGCCTCTGTGATGTCAAAGAGATGGAGATACACAGCACTGGGTGTAATCTCAAATCCCTTCAGGTATCTGGCCTATTGGAGGCATTTGTTTTACTTTGAGATCAATTGCTCTCTCGAATAGTCTGTTACATGGGGAGCCCACACTGGCTGGCAGAGAAGTAGCCGCTGCTCAAGATGCCCTGTACAAACCCATCAGTGAGCTGAGAGACTCTCAGAGAAGTGCTGAGAAGCTGCCAGGGAGCTGTAGGTGAGAGCAGGACTGGCAGAGTCAGCAGGGTGCCAGGGCATCAGCCCTAAAGGGGCAGCAGGATCAGAGCCGTGCAAGGAGCTGTGTAGCTGCATAAAGGCAGTCCTGCCTAGTCCGAAGGACCACCAGAGGCACTCTCATCACTCAGGCTGAGAGTGTGCCCAGGTTTCTGATGGGAGCCATGCGCTGAGATCTGATTACTACATTATTCGCCTTTCAAGCACCAGGATTTATTTCCTTAAATTCTAATTGCTGTGATTCTTTAGGCTTGCTGCATAGAGGCAAGCAATTCACTTCTGGGAAACATGCATGGGTGGCAAATGTATGTGATTTTTGTCACTTGTGTGAGTAAAAAAAGCTGATGAAACAAACATTAATATAAAGGCCAAAGAGAAGGATGGGAAAACAGTTAAAGAAATCCATGATTCAAACGAGACACTCAGATGGCTACATTTGTTCTGCTAATCATAAATATTTTCTCACACAAAGTACTTTACTACTAAAAGGAGCACAAAGGCCGAATCCTTGTACTTGGATCTCAGAATCACTTCTGGAAATGCAGAAGTTTTAGCAAAATGTCCAAATGTTCATTATTTAGATGAATTAAAACAAATTTTTAATTACCTAGTTCGATTTACATCTGTATATGATAACAAAATGGAGAGAAGATACTTTATTAAACGCACATTAAAATATTAAAACTCTGTGCAATGCGGCTATAGTTCAAATATCAAAACACTATCAAAAAGAACCCTCTACCTCAGTATCCTGTGAAATGAGAAGGATGTGATGGTAAGACAAGCCTTTTGCACCTCTATTGGTGATTTGAAGGGAGAAGCATTTCCATTCACTGCTAATGAATGGACCAAATCAAGAACACTGAGTTTAGATTTCTTGCTTGTCTCGAAAGCTTTAGGTGGAAGAAACATTTTGCTCGCAATAGAAGTTGTAAAAGACCTATTTAGTACATGGAGATTTTCATATCTTTGCAGATTCTAAAAAGGGAAAATAATTTCCAAAAATTATGTCAGCTATACAGTGCAGACAGGAATGAGTATGAGACAAAGGCACAGCAGAGGTCCACAACAGCTCGGGTAAAAATGGGTCGCAGCCAAGGCTACACTGTCCTGCAACCTTGGAGCTCCTGTCTGGAGGCAGGGCAGAGGGAAAAAGTGCAGCAGAAGCAGAAAATTAGCTGTGGCCCAAGCCACAGTACATGTTGTCAATGAAGCAATGTTTTACCTGTTTAACCCGAGCTACTTTTTTTCTTTTTAAATATCAAAGGTTTATTTTAGAATAACTGTAATCAATAAAATCTAAGTCAAAGTACAGCTGTAATCGTTCCCTGCACCATCTCTTGTGATCTTTGGTGGAAGTAGATAAAACTCAGCATAAGTAAAATCAGTTCAACCTTTTTGAGAAAACAAGACTTGAGATGAACTGAACTAAATGGGCACAGCAGTGCCATGCAATGCGGTGCACCTGGCAGCAGTGCCATGCCAGGCCAGCTGCAAAAATGAACCAGATTTGGAGCTTCAAATCTTGTTATGTAGTGCCATCTTGAGGTCTTGGGAAATGAAAAGCAGCTTTTCTGAGTACAGATAGTTTTTATCTGGTTGTAGTTTGAGCAGTGTTCCTCAGGGTGTAAGATCGAGTGCATTCAGCTGTGTTTGTGAACTGGAGAAGACAAGGATGGACTCACCTGGCTGGAGTGCCACTGGCTCTTTCCCTGCTCCCTGGTGGCACGAGCTCTTTGAAACACCTTTCCCAGAAACAGTTCACCTATCCAGCATTTAAAATCCCCAGCGAGAGACATCAGGCTGGCACTGCAGATGAAATTGAGGACCACAGTACATGGTTGCTCCTCTTCTCTGACAAGGCACAAACACATACCTGGTCCTCTGACCTGTGATGCCAACTTTTGTCCTTCCTGAGACATGGCAAAGCAAGGAGCTGGTGCTGTATGTGCAAACCCCCACCTTGTCTACAACTACTCTGAACATGGTGGTTTGATAGCTTAGGTGCCTGGTGGCCACACCTCTGCCACCTCCAGCACCGCTGGGGCCAGTGGCTCAGGACTGGGGTTTTCCATGGGGATACTGTGTCATGATGGATCAGCAGTCACCCTGTGCCTGGTTTCGGGCTGCCAGGGCTGGCCACAGGGCCAGAGAGGGCAGGCAGCAGGACAGGAGTCACAGACCAGAGTAAAAACAAGGCAGCAGAGGAAAGACCTGAAGGACCATGTGGAGAGGGGACGTGGAGAGGGGACAGGAAGCCAGGGTGCATTGAGGGGCAGCATGGCCTGGCCACAGCACCTCACCTGCCATGCTGTGCCTGCAAAGGGAAGAGGTGGCTGGGGCTTGGGGTGACTCTGGGGGCTGAGGAAGGAAAGCCTGGGCATCAGCCCTAGCAGTGGGGCACACAGGGAGGGGATCCCCACGGAGGGATTTGAGGAGCTGGTGGTAGCAGGTCCCCCATGGCATTAGTGTGTTTGCAGGGACGTGCCTGATCCTTTGATACCATCTCCCATGGCATACTCCTTGAAAAGCTGTCACCTCATGATATGGACAGGTGCACTCTTGACTGGGCTAAGAACTGGCTGCATGGGTGGGCCCAGAGAGTTGTGGTGAACAGTGCTGCATCCAGTTGAGACCCAGTCACCAGTGGTGTCCCCCAAGGATACCATCGGTTCTATTCAACATCTTTATTGATGATCTGGATGAGGGGTTGAGTCTAGCATTAGCAAATTAGCAGACAATACCACGTTGGGTGAGAGTGTTGATCTGCTGGAGGGCAGAAAGGCTCTGCAGAGGAATCTGAACAGGCTGGATCAATGGTGAGACCAGTGGCATGAGGTTCAACAAGACCAAGTGCCAAGTCCTGCACTTGGGTCACATCAATCCCAGGCAGCTGTACAGGCTGGGGCAGAGTGGCTGGAAAGCAGCTCAGCAGAAGAGTACCTGTGTCGCTTGATGGCTTGGCTTGCCCGGAGGCCAGCAGGCAACAATAGCGCTCGGCTTGGTCAGACTGCCTGTTCTCAATGCAGGCTTCAGTGTGCTTCTCCAAGGAGCTGTCTGCTCTGAGGCTCAGTGAGCAGCTGCAGTCAATATAATGTTGCGAGGGGAGAGTGAAGGAGCGGACGGACTCTTAGGTAGCAGAACCCAAAGGTTCTATTGTAGCCACAAGCACCAGCAACCATTCAGAACGCAAGGCTACCAGAAGAGCCCTGAACAACTGTTACAAGGATTCTTATACAAAACAGAAAGGGGTGGGGAAAGGGGCGGATCCAAGGTTTAACAATTCAGGGAATGACAAGGAATGACAGGCACCCAATTACATTCAAACAGGGGAGGAACATATTTGAACCAACAAATGAGAACCATAGAACAGTAGAATTTTCTACAACTTCATGAATATTAAAATAACTCTGAGGGGAAAGGGGTGGAGATGGGCAAGTAACTGACAGTTCAAACGGCCGGAATTTCCCCAGCCTCGCCTTCACCCTCTCCCTCGGGATCACTATCTTGAGGAGGGACATCAACCCAATTAATTTCTTCATTTATTCAAAAGGTGAAGGCTGGCCACCACAACATACCTGGGGTGCTGGTCGACAGCTGCTGAACATGAGCCAGTGTGTGCCCAAGGTGGTCAGGAAGGCCAATGGCATCCTGGCCTGTATCAGGAATAGTGTGGCCAGCAGGACCAGGGCAGTGATTGTTCCCCTGTACGCAGCACTGGTGAGGCCACACCTTGAGTGCTGTGTCCAGTTCTGGGCCCTTCTGTTTGGGAAGGCCATTGAGGTGCTGGAGTGTATCCAGAGAAGGGGAATGGAGCTGGTGAAGAGGCTGGAGCACATGTCCTGTGAGGAGTGGCTGAGGGCGCTGGGGTTTAGCCTGGAGAAAAGGATGTCCAGGGGGGACCTTCTCACTCTCAACAACATCCTGAAAGGAGGGTGTAGCCAGATGGGGTCAGTTTCTTCTCCCAGGCAACCAGCAACAGGAAAAAGAGGACATAGTGTTGAGCTCAGCCTGGGGAGATTTAGGTTGGACATTAAGGAAGAATTTCTTCACAGAAAGAGTGATTAGATATTGGAATGGACTGCCCAGGGAAGGAGTCACCCTCCCTGGAGGAGTTTAAGGAAGTTAAATATTTAGTGCTGTGATCTAGTCGACATGGTGGTGTTCAGTCACAGTTGACACTCGATGATCTCAGAGGTCTTTTCCAACCTAATCGATTCTGTGACTCTGTGGTGGAACAGGGACGCGGGGGACGCGGGTGCCTGACGGGAACGGGGCGCGCGCTCGGACACGCGCCTCCGGGTCCTCTCGGCCGCTTCCGTGAGCGCTCGCGAGTTTCCGGCCGCCTCGGTCGCGCGCACGGCGGAGGCGGGGGGCGGAGGGGTGAGCGCGCCCCCCCTCCCCCCTCCCCGCAGCCCCGCTCGGTGCTTCCCGCGCGGGCCGCCCCGGGGCGGAAGCGCCGCTCGCGCCTTCCCGCCGCCCGCTCGGCTCTTTCCGCCTCCCCCTCCGGGGCGCTTCGTTCGTTTCCGCGGCCGCTCGGCTCTTTCCGCG
>VYZT01031331.1:47824-94985 GCA_013400735.1 Pomatostomus ruficeps
GCTCTCGCTCCCCCGGTGCTGCCCCCCGGCCCCGCCGGGCTCCGGGGACCCTCCCGCGGGGCCGCCGCGGCCCCCCGCGCCCGCCGGAGTTCCGCTTCCCCGGCGCCCCGAGCGCGCTGCACGGATAAACAAACAGACTCCCGCCGTGATGGACACGAGTGCGTGGGGCGCTCCCCGGCTCTGTAACGAGAAGCTTTTAATAAAATCTGTGCTCGGAAGCCGGGGCAGGGCTTGGTCTGGTGGTTCGCTGTTACTCCGTCTCCGGGAGGCCGCGCCGGGCAGAGGTGCCGGTCACCCAACACCGCGCTCCGGGCGGGACCCGCGGGCAGAGCCCGAGCCCGGCGCGCAGGTCACGTAACAGGGATACGATTCCCTCTTGCCGCGCTGGTTCTCCCCGGTAGTATTTTTAACCCAAAGTGAACTTGAGCCGGGCTGCGGCTGGTAAATCTCGGTTTGGGATTTGCTTTTGCCAGTTTTCCACAGACTTGGGTGCTGCACAGCGAACAGGATTTGACTTCTATCCCAGCTTTAATAGCAACTGTCAGCTCAAATGCCTTTTTCCACCTTATACCACCCTTACCTTGCTGCAGCTGTGGGGCTTTTTTTCCCCTATTTTCCTGCCTAGAATAGAAGACTTTGCTCTGCTTTAAAATCCTGGATATCTGCAGTTTTGTGTACAGTAGTAAGTGAAAACAATGTGGCAGACTTAAAAAACCTTCTAAGCAAAGATTGTTATACCTCTTACATGTATACAAAGATAACAGATTTTAAATGGTCATATGACTTTTCTTCATGAAACAATTTTAAAAGAATGCCTGCTCACAATCTGCTGTTGGAATAACATTTGTCTTTCCCCCCCCCCCCCCCCCGGGGTTAGAAACACATTTCCTATTTCTTAAATAAAAGACCAGAGGCTTCTTAGAAATATCATATATCTCTGTTTTGTCCCATTCTGACCACCACTAAACACTACTTTAGAATACAGGAATTTTGATACCCTACTTGCATCCTTTCCTTGTATCAACATACGTGGATTTATACAGTAAAATATGAAGTCACTGAAATAAGTTTTATTCAAAATGGATATTTGTGATTCGCATGTGTACTTCCTTGTATGTGAATTTCTGTTGTCTGTCACTTCCACCACTTCTTTTGAAATGAAGGCCAAAGATGCTCTACATCACTTCACTGAATAATACCAACATCAGAAGAGGGTCTCTAAAGTTCTAATTGATTAATAGACATCCGAGGACTTCAGTAAGCAATGTAGCTGTTGATAGTGATTAAAGAGAGTGTAATTGTTGGTGTATTTCATTCATTCTTGGTTTGATGGAATACGCACTGTATTTTAAATACAGAAATGAGACAGAAAATCCTTGCATGTTGTTTGTTTGTAATTTTAGAAAAACATTCTATTCTGTTTCATAATAGAGTGGAAGACTCTCAGATCCATATTTTCAAACACAGATTCTCTGCATTTCCTCTCCAGCTTTGTCCCCTCACAGGTCAGGGAGAAAAGGGAACAGAGAAATGGTTGTGTATTTGTTAAGCATCTCTTACAGGTGACCTAAAATGAAACAGTTGCAGGTAGCAAGGAAGAGTGTAATAATTGTTAATGCTTTCATCTAATTGGGAGAACACCAGTATTCAGATTAGTACTCTCAGTATGGTGTTTGGATCTGCACTGAATGGTCTGCATCTAATCTTTTTTTTTTTCTCATAGGTTTGGTGTAAGGTGTGTCTACTACTCTGGGTAAAAAAAGGAAAGAATCAGTCAAACAAACAAACCCAACACAATAAACGCCCCAGAGGTCTAAAAGGGGGAGAGGAGTTTGCTGATACAGAAAAATTAGAAACATCTCATTTAGACTGTCAAGTCATCACTCTGGCTGTTTCTTGGAGACTTGCACCAGCATAGCTATTGCTATACAAAATCTTCTGTAGGTCTCACTCTGCAGCGTAGCTGTTCTGCTGCAGTAAGAAGCAGCCTCTCCTTGCCTAAGTGCAGCTACGGCTCTGTAGGTGCATATTTTGATAGGAGACAAGGCCCCAACTAGGTATTTCTATTGGCACCATTTTGAAACAAATGGGATATTCACACTTCACCTCTATTTTTGGATCTCTCGAAGCAAGTGGAGATCAGCTACTCATGCCACACTTCTCAAAGCTTTTGTGCAGTGAGAAGGCCATGTTAGCTTTCTGCCACTAACCTAACTAAAGTTAGTTTCATGGGACGTGACAGCAATCCTCATCTACAGAAACAGCCCTACTCAATTTGGGTTGAGCTCTCTGGTACCCTACCTATATACAGTTGAAGCTTCATGACAAGGCAGTGATTTTTTTTTCTCTGAATCAAAAATTGTATTACCTCATCTGCAGTCTGTAAGGTCATATTTCATAGTGACTATGAAGACGTGAGCAGCCTGCCATTAATGGTCTGTGTACATCTCCCAGCAGGAAGGCATTGATACCTATTTTGTTCTTCAAAGGTTTTAGATCACTTGATTGTATCACAATTTAAAAAGGTGAGTGAGAACTAACTCAGCACCTTCCAGTTTTCTGTATTTCTAAAACAGCCATATCAGCTGTGTAGGAGGTGAAAGTGTCCCAGGCTCTAATTGGCCTTTCAGGTAAAAAAAGTACTTGAAAATAGCCAAGGATTCTCTGCTGCTGTTTTCGTCTGGCAGTGCTGGATTTATAGAAGTGGAAAGAATAGAAAACTCAGTGTTGGAAGAGCCACTTTAAAGTGAAAGGATAAAGAATTTGGAGGAAGTGTGTTCCTGTTTAGATGCATGTATATGGTTAACCTAAAATACGTACATACACACAAGTTTAAAGCAGCACTGATACGTGTTACTCACGGTGATTTTGAGTAGAGTGCAGAGAGGTACAGGATATCATCCTAAGATAATAAGCATTCCTGTTTTTGTCCTGAGAATGTTGCGAGATTTGATATTTGTAATAAATCAAGGTCATTAGGTGAAAGGTAGAAAAATAGTTCTAAAGGTAGGAGAATCCTGCCAGTTGCTGTTCTGGATTTTGTTACTTTTCAGTTGTTCTCTGAGAGGAGACTACACTGGCTACTTGAGACACAGTTGCAGGAAGCCTTACAATGAACTATTTTGAAGCTACCTTAGTGCAGGAAACTGAAATAAAAATCTCTATTCTTGATGCTTTCACACTTTTTGGAGGGGAGAGATCAAGTGAAATGTAAAAATCTCTGATCATCTAAGTGTTGTTCAGTGATAGCTTGTTTAGTCACTGAGATTATCAGGAAAACTCTTCCCTGCACATGGAAGAACTAAAGCTGAGTTGTATTTTCCTCTTTAGGCAGAAACTTTTTCAGATTGATTTCTAAACTTATTAAAGAGCAGGTAGCCTAAGAAATCCAGGAATTCTTGAAGCTTACCTGCTGGCTGATGAACTGAAACTGTAGTTCCTCATAGCATTTTTTGGTAGTAATACTGGCCAAAGCATCTTCCATGTCCTTTCCATTGCACTCACACAAATGCTTGGGCTACTGCATGGGGAAGTGATCCAGCTGGTTGGGAGGTGTGGAGCCCAGGTCTTTTTCACCTGGACCATTCCCTCCCGTGATTGATACATGGCTGCACAGTCGCTGTACCAGCATAATCAGGGGAATGGATGGGGCTGGAAGGAACAGGGCTGGGGAGGTGAGGGCAGCTCAAGCAGCTGTAGTGCTAAGTGAGAAAATGCAGCCTTCATAAAGATTTTTAAATTATCGCTGTGTTTATAACTAAGCTGGATAACAGATCCTGCTGGGGTTCATCTTGCCACAGAGCTGGATCATTCAGCTAAGTTTAAGTTCTTACATATGAACCATGAGCAAATGAACCTGAACAACAGCTACCCCCAAACTTCAATATCATGTATTCCTACTGAATGTTGTGCTACTTATTTACTGGTCTTAAACACCTTTTGTGTGTGTTTTTTTAACAAGTTCTCTGCACGTCCTTTTTTTTCTTCTTCACATTTCATTTTAAGCTCTTTGCTGCAATATTTTAATCATCTCTTTAGAAATTCTACAACCTCATGTGACATTTTGGGTCCAGTATTACATGCACTTTTCTTACAGGTGCTACCCTAAATCTCTCATTCCCTACTGCTGTTCCAGTATCAGTTGGATTTTGCTTTCCCTTGCACCTTTTCTGGGGCTTGAATGTCAGTTCCCTTCTCATATGTAAAATCTCTCTCATCATCTTTTATAGTCCATTAAATAGTGGATGGGAAGCATTGTTTTCTTGCCTTTTTTTTTCTGATGACACATCATCTGGCTGTGTGTAGCTGGCGTGGCCTCAAAATCCACCGGTGCCTATCCATTCCTCCAAATAGCATGCAATTTGAGCAGGATTTGTAAATTTACACGTTTTTAGATTATAGTGAGCTTTCTTTCTTTTGGAAAAAAAAAAAAGCCTAGGGTATTACTATAGATGTAGGACCCCTGTCCTCCTTGTGAAACTCATCCAAGTTTTCCTTTTGTGCTGATAGGAAGATTCTGGGAGATAAAAAGGGAGGGAAGATGTGAAAAAGGGTACTGTGTACTAATGCCACAGTATAACCAACAACATACCAACAGAAGTAATCTGTTGCTGTGGTTTTGTTTGAGCTGATACAACTGTATGTGGCTCTCAAGAGACAGACCTTTTGCTCTCTCCTGCTCCTGGTTGTGTGGTACTGGACCATCCCTTTATACTGGCTGTAGTGTTGATTGGATATAAAATGTAATAAGCCAGTTCAAGTCACTGACCCAGGAGAGAACTGTGCTTTTTTAGTAGATGAATTTTCTCCTGCATGAGTGATCTGAATTGGTTGGTGACTGAGACGCTGGTGCAAATTTGCAGAGTGACTGTAGGGAAAGGAAGAAGGGGGACACAACTTTCTCCCTTCAGCAGTAGAGAGCTGTGTCAGCAGACCCATCTCGGGGAATGGCAGCATATCCATGAGTTGGAGCAAAAGAAGGAAGAATCTGACTCTGTCCATGGTGATCAGAGCCACATGAATTTGTCTTGGCAGCTAGGAAAGCTAGAACCCAGTAAGTCAAAGAAAAAAACAAACAAAAAAATCCAAAGGAGGAAAGTTTCCTTGTTTTAAAAGCCTGCCAATACCTGTGTGATTGAACTAACTGCTCCTTATCAGAGGCAGATTTCAGTCTTCTCAAGAGGTTAGGTCAGTGTACCTCTTAGGTCCTTTTCATTATGAGGATCCCAGTCACCTGGGGAGAATTATACATAACATGTCTTTAATGAAGCCCAAGTTGAAATATGAAGCTCCAAAAGGGGTCCAGGTGCAGCACTTGGGTGTACATCCTGTCAGTTGGCCCACGGCACTTGGGCAGTGAGCTCGCTGTAGTCTCACTGTTGTTACAAACTCATAAATGCCTTGGCCTGTCTTTGAGATTGTAAAATAATTAGTGGTGGCTGAAACTGCTATGCAAGTTGTAGTGTAAAGTTAATGTGGCATGTGTAACCAGTGCACATTACCCTGGACTGGGGAGAGGAAGAGGTATGTTACCTGCTGCAAATAGCCACTTTGTCAGCAGTGTGGCTGTTTGAAAAATTGATCTCTGCCTAATCCTCAGAAAGCTAATGTTGATTATATGAAAAATACTCATCTTGTTTCCAGCCTCCCACTCTTAAGCAGAGTCATGACAACAGTAATCAAATTACAGAATATACGTTTTTTTCAGCATCTCTGTTGGCTTCCCACAGTCTTGTGACACCTGTACCCATGATTTGATCTACTTCACTTTCATTGACAGGCCTGGATGCAGCAGGGTAGACTCTGCTCCACCTTCCCTGTTCCTGCTCCTGTGCCAGTAGCACCAGTACAGCTGCCTGTGAACTGCATCAGAGAACTGGTCCAGGCTAGAAATTTGTTATTTCCTTGGCTGTAGTGCAAATTGGTTGCCCAGTCCCACTTACTAGACAGCTTCACAGACAAGTGTAAAGGTGTAAATAAGAAAGAATTTAGAGGAAACCAGAGCCTGACCTGGCAGTGCTGCCAGCAGAAATGCTTGCAAGACTGTAGTTGCAGAAAGCAAAATGGAGATTGTCTTTTGTGTGCAACACATTGATGTAAAACACAGGTTCTGTTTCTTTCTCCTGCCCTTTCTGGTTCATCAGTGGCTCCCGTTGCTTACTCTGGGTCGTTGCAGACCTTCAGCATTACCAGCAAATCACACCCTTGTTCCATGGGGTCAGTCATTACCCACAGGTAATACAGGCCTTATACTCCAGTTAAGTATTTGAGAAACATTATTCTCTTTCTGGAGATGATGATTTTGCCAAGTAAGTCTGCCTGGCAGGCAGGCATACAGGTGATCTTTCTCCTTTAAAAGGCTCTCCTGCACTGCCAGGCAAGTTAAAAAATACATGAAAAATAAACCAGAATCCACTTGGTTGACATTAGTCAGAATCACTTTGCTGCCATATTTGATCACTGTTGCATTTCACTTGGTTTTTAGAGAGAGGCTGGCTCACAGATTTAATTTTGGTCCATTAAACAACATAGTCTAATGATGCTTCAAGACTAGTGCTAATTGACCAAGCAATGATGTTTTCAATAAAACTAGTAAAGCCAGAGAAATTTTAGGATTTAAAAGTATTTCCAAGTCTGAGCTGTGGTTAAGACCTAGATCTTTTGGTTTTAATGTTGCAATCAATTTTGTGAATAGGATACATTTAGAAATCGGACAAGGGCAAGGTTTGTAAGGAAGTGCTGTTTTTCTTGGGCGTACTCTACTCTAGCGCTCCAACCTCAGAAAGAATTCAAACGTTTTCACTTCCTGGAGAGCATTGAAGCAAAAAATATTCTATATTGCCTGTTAAAAATAAAAAAAAGCTATTAAATCATTAAAACAATCTATGTTGCTTTTACAGATACAGGTTATTTTTAATTTTTTTCAGACAGTTGACTTGATATTTGGTGATTGTGAGCTTTGTATTAATAACTCAGTCTTACTTTCAGGTGACCATTTCTAAAGATGCTTATTAATAAAACAGTGAAAGCATTGGTCTGAAACATCCATTTTGTTGTGTTTTCTTTCTGAACTCATTAGAAGTGTTCTGGTTTTTTTAAACAAGAATTTCCAATATTTACCAAGTTACATAACGTCATGCTTTTATACTATGGGTTGAACTTTAGAAATACCACATATGTTTCAAGCATCAAACAGAATGAGTATTGTTTGTTTTTATAATTCATCTGTCAAGCTTGCAGCATAAATATGTGAAGTAACATTTTTTATGAATTGATGCTTTAGCCACTGACATTCAGAAGTGGGTTAGAAACATCAGCCATGGAGTTGCCGTTCTCACCAACAGACAAAATCTCAGCGGTCACAAATTCTACCTAAAATTCTCTTGTCAGGTTTAACTGTGCAGCTTATAAGTACCTGAAACTGCATGCTTGCCCTGAGTTCCCTGATTTGATATTTCTCTATAACAGAAGAGTGATGTGAAAACAAGTGTGATCCGTGTCACTTCGAGACTTCAGTATCTGACTCTTTTCAGTGTACAGTATTTTGCTGAGGTGACCTACATTATGTAAACATTATTATTATTGTTGTTATTATTATATAAACAAATGGATGATAACATTCAGGTATCTAATTTAACATTTGAGACCATACAAAGAACTTTAAGTACTGACAGTTGCTTTCCTTGATTATAGGGTGGGAAAGAAAACATTTACTTCATTCATGGGAAAGTCCCCTGAATGTCTGGGACTTCCCAGAAGATTTGGGTTTCAGAATATAAATTTACATTCATATTACTTTAGAATGTCATATATATTCAGTGTAATCTCTAAGAGCCTTCAGTCTTACGGTACTCTGTTCTGACAAATTAGATGTATCTATTAATATTTTCACACTGTAAAATTAACAGAGACTCTGGAAACATTTGTTTTGGAATCAAAAGATTTCAGGTAATAATAAACGTATATGTGGTTCTCTGGCTTTATCACATTATTCCATTAAATCATACCTGGCATGTAATTTAAATTAATACAATTAAGGAAACACCTATATGGACGTGATTCCTTTTTCTGTTAATAGCTCTGAGATTACTGCATGTTGTATGCTTGGCCCTTGGGCTTGGAGCACTCAGGTTAACCACTGGTGTATGCCTGTGTAATGCTCTGGGTTTTATTTGTATCTTTTTATAAGTTGTTCTGATCTTTTCAGAGCACCAAAAGACAGCTGGGTGATCTGTATAGTTTCAAAGTAGCTTTAGGTTTGTTCACATAAGCATTTGTCTCAGACCCAGTGGCTGAGACTGGGGGTTTCTGTAGCACATATATAGAGTGAAGCCTGGGCAAGAGGCAGTCATATTAAGTACCCTTGACCTAACAACATCTTAGTTCTTCTTCACTTTGGGAGAATGACTCTGCTGAGCAGTCAGTCATCACTCCTGTAGTTGTTTGCTGAGAACACGTTTCAGTAGTTTCCTCACCTCACAGATAACCCTTTATTTAATCAAAACGTGTAGAGGCTTTCCCTGCAGAGTTGCAGGCTGCCCCAGGCTTGGAACTGCAACAGTTCTTCCAGTTGATATCTCAGACCTGGAGTGTTTAAAGGTTGCTTGGCAAGTGGACAGAGATCCTTACAATACATCAAAAGGTTGTCAAAATATATCATGCAGCAATTAGGTGGTTCTTACTCTGCCAAAATGAAGGGTAAGGCAATAAAAGACCATAAAACACAGAAATGCATATGGAGGAGAACCAATATAATATTACTCATCTGAATGACTCTGGCAGGTCAGGTGGAAATCTCAAGTTCTGACAGCTCTACCCAGTGGAAAAAAGGAACACGTGCACCTTCTTTTAGATGGATCTTAGCCTTGCTAACTTGGCATCATTTTCTGCTCTGGATACTCCTATAATTATTGTAGTGACACAGTCCTGTTTTCTCCCTGTCAGTGGGAAAGGAGAAGGTCTTGACTGCTTGCAGAATTGGCTCTCCTTTCTGTCCCTCTGGACAGCCTTAGCTGTTCTGCTGGAACACCTTCACATGCTAATGTTTGCTGTGAAAGGAAGTGGCTCAAGATGTTCTGCTGGTGGACCAGCACAGCAGGGCATATCTATTTGGCATATCTGAGTGGTAGGAGAGAACTGTTTCTGGATTGCTCACTGTGCCTGTCAGGTACAGCCTGCCTCCTTAGGAGGGGTGTTGGAGCTGCTTCAGCCTGGTGTTGAGGCCAGGCTAACAGCCCGTGCTGCGAGGCAGGATGTACCAGTGCGGGCACAGGGCCTCCTTAGCAGAAAAGGTGTTAGTTCATTGTGCCCATCTCTGTACTCCTGTTACCTGGGGTCAGGCTGCATTAATAGGCTTTTAGACGGGTGCTGTTTCCATCCAGCGAGCTTTCACCCCGGTCTGAGCAGAACTCCGTCACTTGTCATAGTACAGAGGTAATCATGTAATCTTATTTTAATAAGAACTGCCATCAGACTGGTGTGCAGTCACAGTTCAGCACTGGAGTTAGAAGGGCAGATGTGGGAAGTGGCTGGCTTCAGGTAGCTGCCCTCAGTTGGGCTGAGGTCAGCTTCAGATTCCATGGAGTCATGGATTCCTCACTTCTCCACCCACAGCTGTTTCAGTCAGATGTAAAATGAGAATTTGATTAGGACCAGAAATTAAAGCTCGCAATGAGTGGCTGTGCTGATTATTGACTTGCTAGGCCCATACCAATTGCAAAGAGCTTGTTCCTGGAGTTTTGTATTCAGCAGGAGCTTTAGCTCCCTAACAGCATGATAAAAAATCGTTTGGTGTCTATATTTTATGTTGCATTAAAGATGTCTGCCTACAGATGATAGCGTTCAGATACACTGTTGTGGTGGGTTTTATGAAGTGACCAGCAACTACAGGTGATGAGGTGAGCCACAGTACTTTCAGCAGACACGGGGAGAAAAGAGGCACGTATTTTGGCAATTTCGTGTGGTTTCATATTTGAGAAAGGAAAGCTTTTACAGTTGGTTGGAATTGCAAAAAATCTGCATAGATTGAAAATCAGATGATTTTTATGTCCTAAAAATAATGTCAGAGAACAGATGGTAAGCTGTAGTAAAGTACAGTCAGTTTGTAAGTAATTGAAATGCATAAATATGCTATTGGCAGTGAATGTGTTAAGAACGACAAAATGAGCAGAATTCTCAGAAGTCTTTGTGAATAGATTGAATATGTTGGCCAGGACATTCTTAAAAATGTCTTGCTTCTCTAAAATTCAGTTTGCAGATATCTTTTGGTGGGTTTTGGAATTTTTTACTGCACATATAAAGGTGTTTATAAATAGTTATCACAATTCTGTTCTTCATGTTAGAAGGATCACAGACTTAAAGCATGTGAATTAGTCTTTTAATACCCTAAGTGCCTTCAGTAGCAGCACAGAGAATTTATAAATAGAGCATATTTTTTGATTATGTTTTCAATAGTAATAATAATAGTTATCTAATGACTTTGTAACCTTCCTGGGATTTGTTTTGACATTTTGTTTTGTCAGAGGGAAGTCTGACAGTATTTTGGGGGCATTTCTGAATGGGGAAGGGATAAAGACAGTGGAGAGTCATTTGTTTGCTTTTCACTGTTAATGCCTTAGGGAACGCTTGCTCTGGTGTCTCCCCTTGTGCGCTTCTGCTGGGCTCTGCAGAATTCATGTATTCACATAAGACCTATCCCAACTATTAGACAAGGTTAGTAAAAAGGAGTGTGGGGGGTTTATATATATAATTGAAATTGAACAAAAAAAGACAGTATAGATTAAACTTGAATTAAATTATATGTGTGTAGCAAATGCTTGCTGGGTACTTTTGTATTTATTCATGTAATTTGTGATACAAGAAACTAGTGGCATTTAATAGCTGTCAGTGTCTTTTTTCCTTTTAAAAAGCTTGAAGGCGAAAACACTAGTTACTAGTACAATGCCAAGAGTGTGGAGTCAAATCAGGAAAATACAGCAGTGAAGAGTATTTAAGCAGCTTTCACTCATACACCTTACCTGTGCCTACTGATTCACCATCTGGCTGGTAAATGTCAGCTTGTTTGAGTTATGCTAACAGAGGACAAAATCTAGAGGAGATTCCTGGTTCGTGTGCTCACTACTGTAGCTGTGAGATTACATTTTTGGTCTTCTGCCCTTGTTTTAAAATCTGCCGCTGTTTTTTCTTCAGTGAAAGGGAGATTGAGCATGCAACACAAATGATTTCCAATACTTTCATCACTCATATATCTAAATCTGGTAAGAATGAGAAACTTTCACTGACTTTAGAAGTCAAGTTTTGTTGAAAAAGTCATGAGCCAGAAAAGTTTGTTAGTTTTAATTAAGACTCCTGGCTGCATTTATTCTGTGTCCTGTATGAAAATCCTACCTTGTTCATGTCTCTGCAGTGGCTGTTACAGCGTGTATTCAGTCAGCAGAGAGTTTTTACACACTTCTCTGAGTGTCATATTGATGGAAACAGAAGGTGGGACTACAGATACTACATTCTGATGATGGAATGATTCTGCTTTGTGCAAGATATTTTTACAGTGAGATTAAATTTTTCTTGTGTGTTCAAGATTAAATACTTCCATTTCAATGACAAGAAGAATTTTTCCAGCTTTTTATTCTTCAGTTTGCCTGGCAGATTGCTTTATTGCAAACTATTTGCAGAATACAAATAATCTGAAGACTCTTCCTCATTTTTGGCATTTTTAGTGGAGTTGGTTGTTGAGGCTATTCTTTTATTTCCACTTCCACTTGGTTTGCCTGGCCTTTGGGCTTCCCTGACCCAGACGCTGGTGTGATCATCAAATGGCTTTGTGGACAACCCATTCAGTGAAGTGGTAAAAGGTAGATTTCAGATGAAGCAGCAAGTGTAGGTTGTGTTCACAGTATGACGCACAGGCTTGTCACCCAAGGGAGAGGACAGGGGGAGCAAATACCCAGCAGCAGTGGCAGTGCCAGGATGACAAGCCCTGGTGTAAATTGCAATTCTTGTGCCAACCCACTATAGTCATTAGTGATAAAGAGAGATAATTATGGGCCTGTCTTGTCCTGTTAAGCATTTATTACTGGTTATTTGAAGTCCCATGTGTTAGCTGTAAATAAAACTATTTTTCTCTGAACATTTTCAGTCTGGCAGCCACTGAATGGAGTTCATAAAGTGGCTGTTGAGCTGTGGCTGAAAGGGCTGTCACTCTGCAGGGTGACAATGGAAGTGTTTACAGATTGCAGGTCGATATTCTCAGTGCTTACGCTGGAAATGTGAAAATAACTGTGCACCAGAGTGGTGTTGATGATCTTCTCAGTGTTTTGATGTTGGATCTGTGGCTTTATAAAGCCACATGCATTAAATACAGAATGAGTCAAATTCCTGGAACTTTGGATACTGGAGCTGTGCTTGCTCCCTGAACAATTCTCCTGGCACACCTGCTATGAATACAGGGCTTGAGAAACAGGCCTTGCCTCAATTTCCCTTCCCTCTGCTGCTCTGGTCCTCTCTGCCATGAGCAGCTGGGTGACTGGATATTGCTGTGGATCAGGATCCTAATGTGGCAGTAGAGTGACCACTGAAGGTGTTGGGTGAGCAAATGCCTGGCTGAGGTGCAAGTCAGGCTCAGAACGGGCATGAGTCCGTTGAGTCTCTGCCCTGCACTGTTTCTGGAGGCTCTCATTTTTCTTCAGAATCTGTGTGTACACTGTGATAAAATAAATCCAGAAGTCAGAGGAGGATTCTCTGCAGGATATCACTTGTTCAGCTGTGCTTGCTGGGGAGCAGGTGTGACAGTACTTCCGAGGTGTAAAGCGACGGCATTGCCTGGAGGTGCAGTTATATCGTATGGGCAGTAACTGTTGGTGTAAGCTTGAACTGCTGACAGGGAATTGCCACCATAATGCTAATAAAGAGAGAAAAGAAAGGCTTGCAGGGAGAGGTACTGTGTTTTACTGTGCCAGCTGTCCAACTGAAAAACATGGAAGGCTTTGGGGTATTAAGGACTGTGGCATACAAAAGCGAATGGGAGGTTTTATCTGGTCTAACAGCCACAGTGTGGTACTTTGGTTTTTGGATTTAATGATGTTTGAGAAAGGACCTCCACCTTTATTTTCTCCGGTCTGCCTTGGGAGACAAAAAGCAGCCTATCTGCAGAGCAGGAAAGCTCCACAGCTTGTGTGATCAAGGGGAACCCAAGTAGCAGAGACTGAACTTCAGGAGACATGCTAAAATTCATGGGGGTAAGTCAGGCAGGAGATAGAAAAAGGTGTGGGGAGCAAAACAGAGCGAGCAGACCACAGAGGTACGAGGGAAGGATACTAAAGAGTGAAGAAGAGAGCTGTGGGAAGACAATTATATTTTATCCCAACTCTGTAGACAGGTGGGAGGGGCGGTGACTAACATCTCGTGCTCTGAATACACAGCATTGACACTCACTTTAATTAACAGGGATTACAGGAGTTAGCATTACCTGTAGCACCTTGTTCAGCATCCTGTCTTTAAGATAGTGAAGATCAATAGGTACCTCAAAAGACTACTGGAACCTGCAAAAATTACATGGGACATAATCTTCCTCCTTAGGAACTCATTGGGTTTTTATCTTCCTTTTTGTTCTGCACTTTTTTGGCATGAAAAAACTGTCCTAGTTCAGGATATTCTTGGATATTCTTTTTACCTAAGTGCCTGTCTAACCCATGTTTAAGTCCTAATAAATTTCTTACCATCACTAGCATCATTGCTCAATTTATGCAGTAAATGAAGTATCAATTTTCATAACTTTTAATATATGTTTTATTTTTCATTTTTATACTTTAAAATTTGATATCTTTGAGCTTTACTGGTTTTATAATCAGACAGTGCATATTTCTAGTTTACTTACCCGATTAATTATTTAAACATATTTTCTAGTTTTTGAAGCATTTCTCTCCTTTCTGGGATAAATAACAAAAATCCATCTCATCACTTCATACAACAGGTTTTCATTTCCCTAAATACTTGCATTCTCTGAACACCCAAATTCCACAGAACCCATTTTTAATATGGGCTCCCAGCCTCTGCACTGTAATCCAGCTGATGTATAGGGTCCAGCTATATAAATATAGTAGTTAAAGGTTACCCTGTTTCTTATTATGGTTGCAGTCTTAACTCTCTAGCTTTTCTTGTCATAAATGCGTGTCAAGGAGAAGTCTGAAGGATCTCTGCAGTGGTCCTTAGCTAAGTGCCCGTTCCAGGTTTATGCAACTAAGGAGACGGGTTTATTTGGATTTTTCTGCAGTGTGTGTCGTTCACTTGCATTCTGCAACTCTTTGTTTTTATTAGCATCTATCTTCTGTGGTCGTGGTGTAAACTCAGCTGGGACAGTTAGTTATCCTCTGCTGAACTCCTTTCTCCCAGTCTTGATTTAGCTAAAATAAATGCCCATGTGTCAGCTGAATGTTTCAGTGTTTGGCTGTTCGCTTCCAGAATTTGAGATCATTAGTAAGTATGTTATTAATAAAAAGTATTAATAAATATAATACTACTGCCACTGTTGAACTAATGAAGAAAACTCTATTACAAAAGTCACAAGTTAAATCATCTCTAACCAGGTAGTCTCGTCAGCTTTCTCGTGTTCATACCCAGGATATTTTAGGCAAGCAGTCTCTGGTTTTCCAATTCTGGTTGTTAATAGCTGCTGTTTTCAGTTAATTTCCTTTAGAATACTTGGTTCAACTACTGCAGTTACTAATCTTTTCTCAAAGTATGTGTATGTGGGCATCCTCTCCTGACAAGTTGGAAAGTAGCCTGGAAGCAAGGAAAAATGAGAAGTGTGCTCCCTTGGCTCCCATATGCTGTCCATGCCCTGGAGACTTGTTCCCCACTAAGACACTTTCAGATCCCTGTCTCCAATTGAGAAGTCGTGGTGTGGTGCCTGCCAGGGAAATCAGTGCCAAGAAGCAGGGTGGGCCACTGTGAACAGAGCACGAGGAATAAGGAGGGGTTGGCACCCACAAGAACAGAAAGATGCTGGGATACTGCTCAGCCAAGCTTGTCTAGACAAGGGGTACGAAAGCTTAGAAAGGAGATGTACAGATTGGCATTCATTTATACGCGTGGGGAGGTTAGGGCTTCAAACCAAACATATTTTCATCTGTTACACTGTAAATTGCAGGAACTAATAGGAATTGATAACCTTGATTTCAGCCATCATGGCCTTACCCATACACATAGCTTAGTGTTTGTGTTTTCTGTGTGCATGGTCCTGTACATCTTGGCAGTGTTGGTCATAACCGAGCTTAAAACAACATAGTGAACAGTGTCCCTGGAGTATGATGCCTTGATGCTCAAAAATCTGATCACTCCTTTTCTCACAAATTGCTGTAAAAGGTAGTAGTGAAGCTGTTAGGATACAAATACTGTGATCTAGAAGTGCAAGGTAAATTGAACCAGAGTCCTTAGAACCTGGAAGTAACATGAGACTGAGAGCTTGTCATTCAGTGGAAACTCAGTTAAACTGCACGTGTCAAGATGTAAATCTTGCAGGTAGTTTCCTGCATTGCTTGGTGCTTACAGTATGAAATGAGGAAGTTTCTTTTAGGTGTTTGCAATTCACATTAGGAATTTGATTTCCAAAATGTTGGTGTTGTAGAGGAGTGAGTATCTCAAACAGTTTAATCCTTTTACTGCTTACATATGCAAAAGATGATGCAAGTGTGGAAGCCAAGCTTGTAAAACCAGGAGACCTTTGCTGAATAGTGTATGAAAGGATTGGAAATTCTTCCTAGGAAAACATTGCATTTATCAGCAGGAATTTGGCAACACATTTTACCCTTGTGAACATTGCTAAATACCTGATACTTGCACATTTCATCCATTTCTAATCCCAGTTGACTCCATGCTGGAGTCATTTCTCTCAGCAAACAAAGCATTATTAGTCTTGCAATATACTTGAATTTTTAGCTGGGAAGTTGTTTTTTAAAGCTATTTGAAGATACTGGACTGGGAGATGTTGCTGATATAAAAGATCTGCTCCTGAAATCGTTCTGATGATGTAGTCTTTTGGCTGGAGTCACCATGATGCATGCATAGAATTGGGAAAAAGTTGTTGATTTGCTTATCTTGGACAAATGGTAGAATGGTAATGGAAATGTTAAAAATCAAAGGGAAACCTATGGTAGCCTGCTTTTTAGTTTTCAAAATACAGAATACTCAAAAGAAAAGTGAGCATACAGCATGGAAGACTAAGTGTTAAAATGTAACTTGTGCATTAAAGTTGGGATAGAAAACCACTTACACTTATAATTAAGTATTTAAAAGCTGTTTGGTAATGTATATTGCAAATAGTAATAGTGCTTGGGTGCTTTTTGAAATATGCACACATGGGAAAGGCTTGGTATCGTAGGAAAGAGCTGTGTTACTGTATTTGCATGGATACAGGCTATTCTTGAAACTCTTATAAAATTACAATATCTATTATAATATCTCCTACATAAAATGTTTACAATTAATTTCTTTCATAGCCAGTTTACAAGTATATGCATATGGATAAAGTATTATTTATCTTATGAGCATGTCGGACTAATACTTGGTTTGTAGCACAGAAATCGTGACGAGAGAGAGGCATAACAAAATTCCACTGCTTAGAGTAATTTAATTTGCCTTTTTTTTAAATTGTATGTTTTCTTTCGTTGTTTGTTTTTAAGGAAAATCAGGTTTAATTCTTCTTTACTGATGTTGGAACTAAATATTTGATACTTTACATTTCAGTGTACACACATGCACACACAAGCTCATTTGAATGGTCACTTTCAATAGCAAATATACAGATTTTGATTTGTATATTGACTTGCTTTATTTCGATGTAGGATGCAGTTACTACTGTGAAATACTGTTTTATCTTTCTTGATTATCAATCGCTTACTGTAAGACAGATATTTCATATTCAGTATTGAAGTGTGATTCCGCTGTTTTAGGCAGTATAAAAGGTATTCTCCTTCTTGTAACCCTGAGGTATAGTTTGCATTGTACTGGAAGTTTCCCTGACTTTGTGTTTAAAATGAAATGTCTACAGTGGACACAGTACCCTCATCTGTATTGATGCCTGTAAGTCTTTTCCTTGGAGGGCCAGTTAAGCTGAGGAAGGAGAGGGGCATTTCTGCGTCTTTCCACTTTTCTTCTGATCTGAGCATCCTCTGCCTTCAGGCCCCTTCCCAAAACAGAAATGCTTCAGTGGTTGTTTTGGACCAGCTCTGAAGAGGGGTGTGCTGCCCCAGGGTAGCCAGAGGCCTGAATAGATTGGGCAGCACAGGGTGGTACGCAGAATCAGTGTTGTGGCTATGTTCTTAATATTTGGAGTTCTGTATAATACAGTAGCATTGCTATATGATTTCCTTGTATTTTGAAGTTCTTTCTTATATCCAGTATTTTCATATCAGTACTTAAAGAAGAACTGAGAAGTGATTTTCTCAGATCAGTGCAGAATTTAACAGTCATTGCACTCTGCCTACATGCATGGGTTTAGAAGTTATGCAACCTCTTTTTATAGAGTTGTGTGTTCTGGTGATCTAGGTTTGTTCAGTTAGTGCTTAGAAATAGAAGTGTATTAGGAGCTATATATGATAAAAAACCTAGGTCATGGCAAACTACTGTGTACCTCTAAATAGTAAAATATTTGCAGTAAGGTTCAAGTAGAAATGCCTTCCATTATTTTGTACAATGACTTTAAAATTACTGGGTGGAAGAGGCTAAGTTGCTTTGCCGTAGAGCCGTACACATTCTGGTTGTGGAAAGAATTTGCATGGAGATGTTGCGTATTTAGTTCAGGCAAAGATGACTGTGAACTGAGCCTGCAGCACAGAAACAATTGCTGTTGGGTATCTGCAGACTGCAGCTGGGGGCAGAGGGAGGGCTTTAACAGGGTGTCTTGTCACCTTGGCACTGAGGGAGTGCCTTCCTGAGCTACTGACAGGTCTGTATTCCAAATTGCAGAGGTGCTAGGTCATCATAGTGCAATTGCTCAGTTTTTTCGGGATGAGCAAAACGCATTTTTTCTGTTCTCATTATTGGAGGAGACGGGACTTGTTTTTCAGAAACATTACGCACAGAAAAATCAACCTGAGGCAAACACCTGACATGAAAAGAATTTGCCTGATTACTAATAGTTTGGCAACATTTAATAAGCAGATTAAAACAGTATGTAGTAATGGGAATTCAGGTGCAGTGATTGCTGCCAGATCCACCAATAATGGACTTGCATACCAACTCAGACTTATGACAAATATTGTGATTGTAGGTAACTAAATGACCATGGAATCTGGAGCAGAGAACCAGCAGAGTGGAGATGCAGCCGGTACAGAGGCAGAAACCCAACAGATGACAGTACAGGCACAACCACAGATTGCAACGTTAGCCCAGGTATAAAAATCATATGGTGTAATAGTTTTACCTATGGTTAATATTTCTAAAAGGGATAATGGATAATGTCTGCTCACGGGCCTGAGAGAAGATTCCATTGATACCATTCTGAAACAGGTGTGATGTATAGTTCTTCTAATATTTATCTTCACATTTTTAAAGCAGTAGAGATTTTTAACTTCCTGTTAGATGAGGCTGTGTTAGTTTGAAGAACTCTATGTGTGTAAATTGTGCAATGTTAACACAGTAACAAATGAAAATATTGCTAGCATTCTTTACCACAACCATACCACTGGAAGGTATTTTTTCAATATGTGTAATCTACTGCCTTTTTTAGGTTGACGGGATTGTCTTGTTGTTGTGTTTTCTGTTAAAAACTTGTCTGTAGTAGTCAGTTTAATTCTGAAGAAAACAAACTGAATATATAGATAAATAATGTGGCAAATACAACATCTTATGAGATGGGATTAATATAAGCATTAAACTGGGACAATCTGGCACTTGACAGCTCGTGTTACCCTGTTGTCTCCAGAGTTTCACAGAATTGTTGGCGAGTTAGAGAGACAGAAGTAGATCATTTGTTATCCCCAAATTATTTTGAAGAGACAGGAAATGCAATCCCAGCTACATCTCTGATTTTGGAACTGGGTTTCATTTGCAAATACACGTATGGTTGGCAGAAGCAACCCCGTTCTGTAAATGACTACAGAATCTGTTTGGCTCTCTTCTGTAAGCATTTAATTTTAAGACTATTTGTAGTCTGCAATGAACAAACAGGTGTTTTTGATCTCATAGTTAATGGAATTGAGTGTCTTTTAAGTGGCACAAATGTTAAGTCACTTAACATTTTATAAATGATTTGTGTCTTTTTGAAGTTATTAACACCTTTTGGTAGTCCAGAGATAGTACACTTCCATTCAAGTGATAGTGTAGGGATTGGTGCTGTTTAAAAGCACAGGGTGATTTTGTTGGGTGAAGCTGTAGTGTAAATTTACAAGCCACCAGCTGCCCTGCACCAGCTTGCCTCTTTGGGCAGTTTTCTCACTGTCTAACTTAGGCACAGGATGTAGGTGGTGTGAATAACACTTCAGTGTGAACCGAGTGGAAGTAGTTTATTTCTCTTTCAAAACCAGTAAACTGCTTCTCACTTGATGTGCTTTAAGGTTTAGTCCAGAGAAGCAAGAATGTTTTAAATTTATGTGCTAACATACTAACCTCCAGAGAGCTGAATTTAGAAGTATGTAGTGGGTAGAATGCACTTTACTCAGACACAATTACCCCAGTACTTGAATGAGATTTTCTTCCAAGCAAGAAAACACTATACAGGTATGGTTAAAATCCACATGAACCACCATGTTGTCAGTCACTATATTATTTGCACCTTAGCTTTTCTGCAGCCTGTATATAGTTTATGGAAGTGATACAACAGTCTAAACATAATTTCTTGTGTTGTACACATCAGTGTTACATTACTGATATTTTTAGTAAGTGAAGTGGCAGTGTTTGGCATTAAGGAGTGTCCTCAGAGGTCTAACCAAATCTAAATAACTAATTGTATCAATTTAATTCTTTCATTATCTCTTGTAAGATCACGCCTCTTGCAAACTTAGTTTAATTGCTGTATTTTTAGTGTGTTCAGGGTAGTTTTCAGAGTCAAAAGGAAACTCATCCCAGTTCCACAAGGTATGAGTCAGAGACATCTGTGGAAGTTACACTCTGCTGTGGGCTTAATCCAACCACAGTGGCCTCCAGTTGATCAGCTTTGCTGTCCTTACGAAGGACTGTTTAGTCAGACATGCATTATTAAAAAAGGTCACTTGGTAAAGGAATATAATTTGCCAGAGGAATGTGTGCTCATGTTAATCTCAACCCCAGTTTCTCTCAGATGTGAGTTAAGTAGCACCATGTAATGCTGCAGCTGCTTTCCTGAAAAATTAAGGTAAAAGCAAATGCAAATTGGTGGATTAGGGAGAGACAGCTGTGTAGGAGAGAGGTCTACATGTAATTCCCTTTAATTTTGTTGTTAAGCAAGATTTCATTGTAAGTGGTGGATGTTTATGGAAATTCAGAGATCAGTTATTGCAGCTTTTTGAGAACCATGTGTTCACGGGGACGGCAGAGGATTTCCTTCTGCATCCAGTACATAGCAGCCCTGTGAGATTAGGTAGGATACCAGTGCAGCCTTTTTTTGCACTGCAGCTAAGTGGATCGAATTTTTTTTTAAATGCTGTTGAACCCTGGGAGGATTGTTTGATGTTCCAGACTCTTGGGTGTCTAGAAGTAGGCTGGCTAGTCAGTGACCCATGACCTGGCTGAGGTCTGCCAGAGCAGCTCAGGCTTGCCTGCAGTCCTTCCCTGAGAGCGATGATGTGTGGGAGGGACACAGGCTGAGGGTGGGGTGTGCTGGCACAGCAGCCCTGGCACCCTGCAGCCCTTCGGAGCCCCCCAGCCCCAAACACACTCAGCGTGTCACCAGACACTTGGGAGTACTGGATGTGCACTGGGCATTGGCCCAGCGTGGAGCAGCCTTGGTACTTGGCACTTCAACTACCCCGAGCAGTTCCTGTGGCCTGCCAGGGTGAGATGGCCCCGTGCAGTGTGAACAGCTTTGTGTGGCTGTGCTGCTGCCCTCAATGTGCCATGCTGAGCTCATCAGTGCACCCCTTTTGGCATAGCTGCCATGCCTGCAGGTCTGTGCTGGAGAAACACAGTTGGGTTTAAAACGTGGGCAATTTTCCTCATAGAAATAACTCTTGAGACTAGAGTTTGTGTTGACCTGTTACACAATAATCACGATGACTGCCTACAAAATACTTATTTCCATTCAAACTCATGGGGTTTCTGTCTGAACACATGGTCAGTTTTCTTTGCCAGCTACTCATATGGCTTAATCTGTAGAAAGGGAAAGGTATGATTCCTTAAAAATGCGAAGTTCTTACATCTGGCAATTTCTTTGCATTTTCTTGAGTGACAACAAAAATAGCTCCACTCGCATATGTTTCTGCCTCTGACTCAGCAGTGTCTGTAGGAGTACACCCGAGTCTGAGCAGTATCCAAGTGAAGTAAGTGAAAGGTAATGATGTGTTTTTATCAGGTTACCTCAAAATAGAGGCAGTTGTGTTTTTCTTATTCTTTTCAGTGATTTTACAAATTATGTTTGAGCCTGCAGAAATTCTGCATTAGATTAATCTGTGAAGTAGGTCAGGTGTTGACTTAGGCAGTTCAGGGGGTTTTATGTTACACTGAAACATTTGGGTCATCTAACTGAGATCTAGAAGAGACATAGCTCTTTCACCAAAACGAATACTGAACCAAGGAGATTTTGCAATAACCTAATTTGTGCTCACTGTTTCTTCTTTACAGGTATCTATGCCAGCAGCTCATGCAACATCTTCAGCACCCACGGTGACCTTAGTTCAGCTGCCCAATGGGCAGACGGTTCAAGTGCATGGAGTAATTCAGGCTGCCCAGCCATCAGTTATTCAGTCTCCACAGGTCCAGACAGTTCAGGTACTGACTGAAGAAATTCCTAATATGTGAATTGGGCCTTTGAAATAGGCCTGTCATTGCACTGGTTTTAATGTATTTGTGTCCTGGATCGTGTTTTTGCAAATCTGTACAGTATCTGCTACTCTGGCTTTTTTACTGTTCTGGCTTAACCACTTTTCATTTCCAAACATTGCTGAGTTTCATTTCTCTCTAGAATTTGTTTGGTGAGTTTAACAGCTTTATGGTTTTTCTTACAGTATTACTCTACTTTTTCTCTCTACTGTATTTCCATCCATTTTTATTGAGTAAGAATTCATACTATCCTGAAGCGAAGAAAAGGATGAACTTTTTTTTAATAATGTGATTTTTAATAATTAATGAGGCCATTATTCTAGGATGAGAGTCTTTGCTACATAGGAAATATTTGCATTGGTTTACAAAACAAATCTTTGTATGTTACTGGTTCTTAAAATAAACCTATCAGTCCTTACATAGAAGTGGTTCTAAAATGTGCCAGTTGGGTGTTGTGTGCTTTGTAAAGCCTTAACATTTTCTCTTCTGTAAAGCAAGACAGGTAATGCAGTATGGTGAGGTAGCTTGAAGATAGAGGAGACAAGTAGTCTGAAATCTTTAAAACCTCTAACTTGCTTTTTATCCACTTGAAGTTCAGTATTATTGAATGCAGAAATTGTTTGGTGCACAGCAGCTACACAGGACAAGGACTGTCCATTATTTGCTGTTAGAACGCTGAGCTCAAAAAATGTTTAATTTAAAAAAGTAGGTATTATGACTTTTTGGTACAGATGTTTAACTGGGTATTATTTTTAAAAATAAGGCATGCATAATTTAAAACGAGACCATTCTGATAATAATCTTTGTTTTTTCTTTATCAGCTTCAGTACTGAGTTTGTGGCAGGTTCTACCATCCTCAACCATTGCAGTCAAAAGTTTAGAGTTTTAATCTATCAGAAGTGAGCAGTTTTGAGATCAGTGCACAAGTTACTAGCCTGGAGGTAGAAGATAAGAGTCTGACATTGAAACCATGCTTGGAATTCACCTGGTTCAATGCAGATACATCATGTTTTGAAATTCAGAGCCCAGTAGTTCACAGTCAGCTTTGGACATATTCAGGCCCTCTATCTGATGATTGTGGGATGTGAGTGCCAGCAAGATTTTTGAGGCTTTAGCAATCTTCTCTACAGAGGATAAAATGTCAGGATGTGAGCTCTGTTTCTCACATAAGCATCATTAGCTTTTGTATATTTTGTCATGCACATTTCAAATTTAAAATTATTTAAATTATTTTAATAAGATAGATACAAACATTTTAGCTTTCCTAAATAAATATTTTTCCTTTTTTAGTGCAGATATTCAGAATTGCAGCACTACATTATTTTTTGACATCTTCATGTATGACATTTTCCTGGCAATTTCCCCCCTAAAAGGCAGTCTCTCTTTAGCATATCTACCTCATTATGTATAAATTGATGTTTCTTCAGTATTTTATTCCTTTTTCCAATCATTTCTGCTATCTTACTTGATTTAGTTATTCTCTCCCTAAATTTTACTAAAAAATCTTTGTTTCCTTGCAATGGATGAAAACAAAACGTCATGGAAGGCAAAACCCGTATGGTATTACTGTTTATGTTTTCTTATTGGAATATTTAAATTATAAAGAACATTCTGATGTCTGATGGATAGCTCACAGACTGTGGTCATCCTTTCATGGATCTGCTATTAAGCAGTAACTTCCTATTCATTGTCTAGATAGAATACTTGCATTGTGAATACTTGCACTGTGGACACTTGCATTGTGGTGTTTTTCACAGGATGTCAGCATTTCCTTAAAATAAAGACATTGGAAGTGTCTTGTTAAATTTGATTGCTGTTCTTATTTACAGATCTCCACTATAGCAGAAAGTGAAGATTCACAGGAATCAGTAGACAGTGTCACAGACTCACAGAAACGAAGAGAAATTCTTTCTAGACGACCCTCCTACAGGTATGGAGGTTAAAGCAGAAGAATCTTGCTTCATGGATGTGTGCGTTCACATGGAGATACAAACAGTGGGATTGTGTAGTTATTTTTAGATTTACCATTTAACTGAAATCTTCCTTCTGTAATGTCTTGGAATTGGAATATATGGAATATGTCAGTGGAATAGGATGTAAAGAGATAAGCAAACAGATGAGGAGGAAGAAGCCTCAGCAGTTACACTCACTGAAGACAGAAGTGAGCTGAGAATATGCTAATTGCCACATTTCAGCAAATTGAGGTATCATTGTGCTAGATGCCTTAGAAATAGCTTTAATGAATACTTAATACACAAAATACACTGAAGCTGTGCAAAAAGTGACTTCTGTGTAATCTGTAGTCTGCAAGAAATCAACTCTGCTGGTTTTCATTATTGTTGAAATGCTAGCAGCAATCAAACTTAATTCCTTTCTCCCATGAGACTTAATGAACATGTGATGTTCCATAGCTCAGAGAATTTCTGCTTGAGCAAAATTGCTTGTGTTTAAAGTTTGACTTAGTGTATGAGTTGAATGTAGTGAAAGGCATTGAGTGTCTCTATTTCTTATGGCAAGTACCTCTGGCAAAACCAACTGAGGTTCTCCTTCACATGGTGTTAGCCATGTTACTTTATTAATTAAGCTTTTGTACAGCTTTTTGTGTCTGCACTAAATCCCACTTTCATTCTTCAAATATGCTAAATAGCATTAAGGAACAGCTCAGGGGTTCAGTAGGTTTTAAGTGACTATGGGTTCCTGCTCCTTTTTCCCTTGAGCATAGCCTTGGAAATAGAAGCTGGACTGTAGGCCTGAGCATATCTCAACCATGATACTTTTTTAGCACTTGGGAGATTATTCTCTGCCTTGCCCAGCAGCCTTCAAGGCTGTTCTGCTGAAGATAGTGAAAGTCATTGCTGAAAATCCCTAACCGTAGCAGATCTGGGAAAATATTTTTATTTGTGAGGAGCATTGTTAACTTCAAGGCTGCCACAGACTCCTTTCAGTCTGCTTCAGCAGCAAGGCACTTAATTTTACTATATATGGAAGAGTGGCTGTATATGGTGAGAAAACAGAGCTATGTAAACAAGCAGCAAAACTGAGAAGGGGGTGCTTGTGTGTGCTGACTTCTCATTGAGATGGACTCCTTTGCATGCACTGGTGCCACAACACAGCCTCTGTCTTCAAACCAGATCGTGGTGACTCAGCAACGCTTGGTAGCTATAAAACTTGTAAATGCAGCTCAGACTCTGGGCTGGTGTTCTTTACGTCAGAAGGGCTGAGTCAGACCACTGCTGTCTTCAGTGACTTCCTAGCTGGCTTTATTCAACCTGCTGTAACTGGCCCCAGAAACAAGATAGGTGCAGATATGTTCACAGAAGTGAAAGCTATACCTCTTCCACAAAAACTCCCCTGTGATTCTTCTACTAAAGTACATCATGGATTCCACTTGTCACTTCATCGCTCCTATATTTTAAGGCTGCCATCTCATCTTTTACCATCTTAAATCCATCTTTATGATGGCAAAGGTAGATTTTAACCACCATGTCGTAATGACATGAGGTTAAAACCTGATCTTTTTATCTCCTCAGATTTTGTTCTTCATCATCCCTGCTCTCTCCATATTTTTTCATCTCTTTCATTCACCTAGTTTCTGGTCTAACACCTAGATTGCAGTCTCTTTGGATGGGAACTTTTTATTTGTCCAAGTGGTTCTTCACACAGTGTAGTGCAATGCCGGAGTTCTTGCACGCACGCAAAGTCAAAACAGCAACAGCGAAACTCTGTTGGTCAAGCTGCTAAGCAGAATGACTGCCCTCCCCAGATACCTTCATACAGGTGTTCTGGCTCCCACAGCCTTAAGAGGCTTGTATAAGAAATTAGTGTTGTCTTGGAACTTGGGGTCTGTGAAGCTGTGTTTGCTTCATCCCACTGTGAGTTCTACTGCCAATCCACTGGAAGACATAAGAGGAGAATTACAAAAAATGCTGCCCTTTACCTAAGGGCATTACATTTACCTAAGGGCATTCACTGCATTTTGCAGTGACATAAGATATGCCAGCAGTGAAAAGGGCTTGACAGTCCTCTGAGGAAGGACGGCGTTTGATCTCAGTGATGCAAATTGCAGTGACTGCTGTGGTTACTCTACAGTCATGTTCAGTGGGACCTGTAGCAGTGATGTTTTAGAAGTTTTGACTTTGGATAATTAGCTCATGGAAATAATGAAACAATCTGTTCTTTCCTTTACTCATGAACTTTCTCAGGCAGGGCACCTGTGAACATAACTGTGAGATTGTTCTCAAACGCTGGATATTGTCTTCCAGGCAGGTATTACATTATGAACTGGTTGCTCTGCAGGCATTCCTGCTAACTCCCTGGATACTCAGCTGTCTGGCTGAAGTGTTTATAGTCTTTGAAATGGAACAGTTCCCCCAATGTAAGTGAAGAAACAGGTTCTGACATTTTTTTTCAAATGTTTATATAGCTCAAAGCAGGAAAAAAATAAAAATGGATGAGAGAAACATGCTCTGAAGAAAAAGGGAAGGTTGTGATAGCTGTATCATGGGTTTTGAGAAGCACAGCTGTTCTGTGCTGGCTCCCTTGCCCATCAGTGCTTGGCATTTTGAACAATCCTCTCCAATAAGAGTTTGAAGATAGTGTGTGGTTTTCATTCTACACTCATATTTTCTTTGCTGGCTTGCTGCACTTCACAGTTTTCTTCAGCATTGTGTATCACATAGACTATTTTTCTCCCCCAATTTTTATTAAAATCTCTACAACACACTGTCTTTGCCAGAAAAATTTTGAATGACTTGTCCTCAGACGCCCCAGGAGTGCCAAGGATCGAAGAAGAAAAGTCTGAAGAGGAAACAGCAGCACCTGCCATCGCCACTGTTACGGTGCCAACTCCCATTTACCAAACCAGCAGTGGGCAGTACAGTATGTAGTCTGAATTTCTCAGTGGTGCTAGTAAGTGGGGATGAGAAGATGAAGAACTAATATTTCTGTAACTGTTTAGACTAGGACAAAGCAGGAGGTTAAAAAAGATTACTTTATTTTGACTGATAACCAGGCCTTTTAAACACATTTCTATTGTAAGGGTTTGAAAGGCTCAATTAACATTCTGGGACTGTTTGCCATTTGGTGCAGCTAATGCATCCTGAGGCAAAATAGGAACTAACTATAATGCTGTTATAAACTTCTTCACTTCAGAAACTAGATGGGGGAATTCAGAAGTTTCTTTTTTTTCTTGGCAGATTATTAACACTTATTCACAAAACTGTAACCTCATTATTAGAAAAAAAGTTACAGTCTTCAATTACATTTTTAGAAAGTCCTGAAAAAATAAGAACATCAACAACCATATTATATATCATAAGTATATGTTCCTGTGTTTTCTTTATTTATTAGATTTTGTAGATATCGTGCTTTGACTTGAAGAATGTTTGAGGATATGGCAGTAAAGATCAAAGACACATGCTGCCCCACACAAACACATAGTATTAAATATACAAAAGAGTGAAAGAACTACTTGTTTACATCTGTCTCTTAAAATGTCTTTAAAATTTTGTATCTCTGTTTATTCCTTAGCCTCTTTGCCTTGTACCCTGCTTAATTTTGTTGAAACGGATGTGGTTAATTCCTGTTATAATTGTAAAATAACTGCTTGTGCAGACACTTGGAATTTTGGTGTGTCTGTATATGGGAACACAGTGAAATTCTGTGCAGTCACAAAAGACGTGATGTCCCAGTATACCTGCATGACAGGACTGAGGGAAAGAAAGGAAAAAAACCTGCAAAGTTAAGACTACCTGAACCAAACTGTACCTTTATGAATGAAAAAGCAGCTAGGAAGGGTCTGAGGAAGTTGTGGAGAAGGGGGGATACAATCCGAAGGAAAAAAAAGGCCAAATCAAGAAGAAAGTGAAACACAAGATGTGTAGCACTAGCAGCAGAGGAGACTGAAGGGCATAAAGCACAGAAGATGAGAGGAACTTCATATGAAAAGAAAAAGTAAGGACTTAGAAAAATACCTAAACCAACCAAGAAGAAAATCTTAACTAACCAGTTTTAAGGTATTCCCTGGGGGCGGATTGTAGCTCCTCTCTGTGATGCTATTCTATTAGAGATACTAATTTATATTTTAGACTGTGGGTTTTGGCCCTCACAAACATTTGAAAGTTCAGCTTTCAAAGGATGATTCTTTCATGTACATTGAAGCCATGTGTTTGATTTGGGGGTGTGTAAGGGTTCAAAGGATTTAGCTGAGATCAGTATTCTTCCATACCGAGGTTTAATACTGTAAGTTAATGAGTAAATTAATGTCTTAAATGCTGGGTTGATTTTTTTTCTCTGCAGTTGCTATCACCCAAGGAGGAGCAATACAGCTGTCTAACAATGGCACAGATGGAGTACAAGGTCTCCAGACACTGACGATGACCAATGCAGCTGCAACCCAACCTGGCACCACCATTTTACAATATGCACAGACCACAGATGGACAGCAGATACTTGTACCCAGCAATCAAGTTGTTGTACAAGGTGAGAAACTTCATAGCCAGCCATTCTGTGTAACAGTTTCTTCATGCAGATGTAAGTTGCCAACCTAGCTCCTTCAAATGTGTCAGGAAACAGAATTCACAGCTTTTGCACAGATAAGTTCATAAAATTACCGAAATTTTGGGTAAAGCTATTTGTCACATTTTCTTGAAACCTTTCTCTTTAGATTGGTAAAATTGTGGATATTTGAGGTTTAATATATTCATTTTTGCTTTTCCATTCTGTATTTCCTGCATTTTGTCAATTTTTTTTATACCTTCTGCAAAAATTAATACCACTTTAGAGTTCTGAGTTCTCCCATATCTGTAACAATAGGAAATTTAAAGCAAAGCATTAAAGATAGGAGAGAAGGACGTTTGATTCTTCCTAGGACACTTTCCCCCTTTTCAATTGCAAGTCATAATTTCTTCCTACTGTGACTTTTGTAGCTAGTCACTGAGTGACTCACTCAATCAGTGAGTCTTGGAATATATAATGATTTAGGAGAGTGCTTGAAGTGATTATTTGGTCTAGGCCTCAATTTGGCAGAGCTACTTTCACTTAGAATAAGTGGGGGGGGCTGTTGTATTAAAATACTTACTTTGGTTTATTAAAAATTGAGGGGCATTAAAAATTTTTATTGAAAATAACAGCAGAAGTGTAGCCCTGCTTCTGTGATTCCAAAATAGTTGATTTGAAAGTTATCCAGTGAAAAGTTTACCAAGCATCAGTAAAAATGCATAGAAGAGAAGAATACTATTGTTGCACTCATCTTCGGTTTTTTGTGTTCTTAAGGACATATGATTTCTTTAGGTAGTACTGTGGTTATTCATGAGCTCAGGCAAAATTAACACACTCCTAGATTCCAATAAGTAAAAGAGAAAGCCCAGACCTTGCTCATTATAGAGGAGCAATAGAGTACTCTATCCCGCTCTTGTGGGAGTAAATGCTACATTTTTACACCTTCTTTTCTATACTAGATATTTATACATGGAATTCCTCCTTTTGCAGATAGACATTTGAAGCACAGCTAGAAACAGTGTTGACCTCATCCTTCTCTAGATGTGCTAGAACTGCCCAAAAACGAGAGGAGTAAAAAGAAATACACTAAGGGAGAAAGAAGCACAGACACGCTGCAAGACAAATCAAGCACAAGTGAAGACTCCTCCAGCAGGAATGCCCGAAACCTTGCGTATATTAATAAACTAAGCCTGAGGTAGCAGTGAGGACCCAGACGATGGCCATCCCTCCTGAGATGTGGCCCAGGGTGCATGGTTAGAGAGATGACTGGGTTAGAGAGGTCACTGCATTTAGAGACATTAGTAGGTGCTCTGCACAGCACGAATGACAGGCTGTCACCAGGCTGATGTCCTGTTCCCGTGTGTCCCTGCAGCTGCCTCAGGAGATGTGCAGACCTACCAGATCCGCACGGCCCCGACCAGCACCATTGCACCAGGAGTAGTCATGGCGTCCTCTCCAGCACTCCCGACCCAGCCAGCAGAGGAGGCCGCGCGGAAGAGAGAAGTGCGTCTAATGAAGAACAGGCACGTACATTCAGATCACTTTCTTTTTCCCAGTGAGCTCTGCATAGGCCTATAGTGTTGAGCATTAAGAGTCCTGATCTTTCTTAGCCATGTTATGAAATGCTTTGTGAAGAATTTGCCTTTATTTAAAGATGGAAAGCAAAGATGCACATCTACTAATGCCATGTGTTGTGACTGTGAAACCTTGAGTAAAGTGTCAGACTCATTCTGTGAGGTGTGGGAATTTGGTTGTTGCAATAAGTAATTAGTTCGATACTTGTATGACTGCAGATATGTTCCTACAAACACCAAGATGAGTTGTTATTTTGAGTTACTACATTCATGTAGTAACCTTTCCTGGATTCTTTCCCTTAGCCTCCTGCATACATTCTCCTTGCTGCTGGCCCATGTGTGCTCTTCATGAGTACTTTCTTGATTATCTCATTTGTTCTTTTAGCTGCTTTAGGTTTTCTCCTCCGGGGGCAAAAAGGCTCAAGCAAACTGTAAACGAACAGCTCTTCCTTTTGATTGAAGTCTTGTGGAGCCAGTAGTGGCAGCAGAGGGGCTGAAAGAAAGAAAGAAGACTTGATCCTATAGGATTCAGTGTGTGAGGAGGAACAGCTGATCTTACAGAGGTGGGAGTGGGTGGAGGTAGCAAAGGAAGGGAGCAGTAGGGAGAAGTTGGACAGGAAAGTCTGTTGCTGTGGGAGTGGGAAGGGCTGGGCCTGAACTGACACATCACACCAGGCTTGAACTCTTTTCCAGGGGCCACAGGTTGGACCCTGTGTGTTACACTGTGACACTGGGAACACAGTGCTTCCCACCCCTGCCCTTCTGAGCAGGGGAAGCCCCCTGAAAGCCTTGTTAACTTCATCTGTCAGTCTGAAAAAACTGATGTTGTACAGATTCATTTATCTTCTGTAGGTTGCAGTGCTGTGAACACAGTAGAAACTTACTTGAGCAGACTCAGTGCTTACACAAGGGGCTTTAATGAAGTAAATAATGCTGAACAGCAGGGTTCAGTTTTTTAAAAGGTTTTTGTACAGAATGTCACCCATCTCCCTTTTTATATATTTTTCTCATACCAGTGAATAGTAGATATCACCCTTTCAGGCTCTGCATTTGAAAAAAAATTAATTAGAATCGCAGAATACCCTCATTTAGTCATCAGTCTTACTCCAGTAAAAGAAAGCTTTTGTGTTTGTGAAAGGCAAGAAAAACAATGGGGAATTACCCGCACTTGAGTTAAATTGACAGCTTTTGCAACAGTATCATGTTGCATGTGGTGCTTTTAGCCTGTCTGCTTAATAGATATTTGCAAATCTAAGCTCCCTAGCAAAGTGGGGAAAAAGGATAGAGGCAGATGGTAAGGTGGTACTTATTGGAGGATTATAGTGTAAATATTCATAGATATTATTGTGCAAATTTTCTGTATAAATTTTACATTTTTAAAACTCTGGCTGTTCATGATAAACAAGTAGTACACACAGACTTGAGGTGGCTTAATATACACAGCCTAAGCTGGAAAAAAAATCACAGAAAGAAAACGTTGTCACCCAAGGAGACATGTTAGTAGTTTGCACTGGGAGGCACTTCCTGATCCAATAGTACTTAATCTTTTGGTAACAGCCCACATTACTTAAATTCTAAATATTACATATGGCTTACTGAAGCACTGCAAGCATGTGAGATTTTATTTGTAGGAGTGACAAATGGATACCTGAGTCCTTTCAGGGCTTACAGACTATATTTTCTTCATCCTGTCTCATTTGTAGAGCTGAATTTCAAAAATTACTTTAGAGGCTTCTTATCAGTTAGGTCCTAGAATGCCTTCTTTTTTTACAGCTGCTGTTTATCTAATAAGGGGAGGAACTGAGTTTGGATTTGTCCTCTCATTTCCCAGAACACTGATTGTCTCACCAGTCTGTGTAGGGTTTGCCATGAAGGGACACACAGACTCTTACTTTTGAAGCTGTTCTGCTTTGCACCTAAACGTTCAGGGTGAATAAGTGTGCTTATTTCCATGTGTCTGCAGAGTGCTCCTTGGACAAGTTGCACTTCAGGAAGAAAGCCCTCTGCCTGGGCTCCCATCTGCCTGTGGCACTAAGCCTTGTGCTTACTTTGCACGTTGGTGCCATTGTTGCTTACTTTGCACGTTGGTGCCATTGTTGCTGTGCACGGTAGCTCCTGCCTTGGTGTTTCTGCCTTCAGGGTGCTCAGCAGCACATTAATATCTTTCTGGTATTTTTCACTGGTGTTCTTGGTGTGTTACCAAGGTACTTACAGGCAGCTCACTCTTTACAAGCAAGACTTAAAAGTTTGACTATCTTGGGGTCTGTTTCAGCGCATTACAACTGCTGTGTTTTTGGCATAGCTGACAAGGACTAAAGAATTATATTCCTAGTGACTGTTTATTTTGTGATATTTTTATTTGAGTCGTTAATATTATCATCGCAGGGATGCAGACATCATTATCAAAAGGAAAGCATTGCTCAAGAGCAAATACGTGAATGCTTTAAATACAGTGCTTTTTTGCACCAGTTGAACATCTTGTTGGACTGCAGCAAAGGGAAAAACTAAAGACTGTAAAAAGAATAAAAGATGATAACAAAATCAATTAAATTATTGCAGCAAATGCAGTAGCATTTGACTTAGCCTAAAGGTGCTAAGGTAAATCCTGCAAGCAAAATTTTATCACTGAGTAGGAACCTTTTCTCACAGAAGAGAAATTTTATTGGTGCTGTCTTACTGGGATCTGTATGTTGGAATGATATGTGGATCTTGAGTGTGTGTGATTTGTGAGGAGCAATTGTTATGAACACAGTGTTTTTTCCTCACTTGCATTTCTTAACAATACCTCCATATTCTGAAAATGGCAGTACTAGATAAAGGTTTGCCTGAAAGCAGTTAAGTAGCCCATGTCTGCAAATGATTGTTCTGGATTTAAATGGCCTTTTTTGCTTTGCAGAGAGGCAGCACGTGAATGTCGCAGGAAGAAAAAGGAGTATGTGAAATGTCTAGAAAATCGAGTGGCTGTGCTTGAAAACCAAAACAAGACACTGATCGAGGAGTTGAAAGCACTTAAGGACCTTTACTGCCATAAATCAGATTAATTTTGGATTCTCATTTTCACTTGTCCAGGTGGGATAGAGACTGGTTCTGGCTATACCCAGAAAGACAAAGTAAACTTTTTATTTTCTAAACATTTCTTTTTTTCTATGCGCAAAACTGCCTGAAGCAACTACAGAATATTTCATCTGTGCTTTGCATCAAACTGTGAATGTTCAAGTACTTGCCTCCACTTCTCCCCTTACAAGATGAATTTCATCATCAATCTCAGCGTGAAGAACAGGTTTCTTTCTCATCTCCCGATCCTCTTCAAGGTGTAACAGTGGTCACTTGGGAAGTTACTGTGGGGAGGGTCCTTTTGTAAAGATGTCAAGAATTTGTGCTGAGCTCTTTCCATTGCCTTAGAGACAGAACCACCCCAGCCTCTTGGTCCAGAGAACCGTGGGCCACATAGGTGGAGCATGCATGGTACAATGAAGAAGCAATGGTTGCCAAATCGGTTTCCCACATCCAGGATGAACTGTGCAAATACACGGCTAAGCAGCATGCCAAATGAGGGGTGCTTCTGTCACGTTCTTGGTGTGGAGATAACAGACCTCCTTCAAATTAGCCCAGGAGGGGGTATGATTTGTAACCTGTATTAAGCCCTCCTGGACTAGTAAAACCTTCTCCATACCGTAGAAACAAATGCATTGAAATGAGCTTCACTGGTCAGTTGTTGCTTCTCATAGCTTATGTGTGCAAGTGCGTTCAGCATTCTGAACGCACAGAAAACAGACACCAACTTCATAGGATATAGGTTGGGAAATGGTATTTGGATGGGAAAGAAGATAATAAAAAAAAGATGCAATAGTGACGTTCTGAAAACAGAAACATAGTAAGCAAGGGTAACACATGAAAGCACTACCTATTTGTATGCAGAACAACTAAGCAGTTGAAGCATGGCCAACTCCACTTAAGTACTCCCTGATGACAGTATGGTCTGTGTCCCAAGTCCTCTCAAGCAATGAGGTTTTTTTAATTTCCCTACCACTGTCTTATGCAAAGGAAATTATTGTACTCCATAGAAATATCAGCCTGGTTTGCTTAATTCTTTTTCAAATTTTGAGGCTGCCTTCTATACGTAAATTAAGTTGCAGTATGACAACTACTAGGACAACCTCAAATATTAAAGAGGATTTCAAACACAAATATTCCAACTCCTGCTTCACAGGGGACAATACTGATTATTTGAACCTGACCAGGTTAGCTAAACTCTTAATTTATTTGGGGTGTTTTTTCATGGAAAGGGTCAGATTTACTGAGTAATCTACTCCTGCAACTAAAGTTACCCATGTGCCTCAGATGTTTGCAAGATCAATTCTTTTTCTGTGCACTGAGCAACTGTGATCTTTCCCAGATTTATGATGTTAAAAAAGGTAGTTCATATTTTTAAAAACCTCTGTACTAAGCATTAGGACTTTAAAAGAATCACGCTCAAAAGGAACCAAAAAAGAACATCAAGAAGTTGTCAAAAAGAATGTGTCAAAAAGAATCATGTGCAGTTTGTGTACTGGGCCTCTGAAGCCAGTCTCTTGCTGTGTTAATTTGGGTCATTTGATGGAGTAAGTTTACTTTGGGCTTCTGGTCAAACTTTTTATGTATAGAAACATATGGATGAGGCTCTGGTCTATACTCATGCCTTGCCTAGCAGAGTATTAGCTAATATTTTTTCCCATTCATTCTATCTGTTTTTAAGATAAATTTCACACACAAACTTCTAAAAGATTATACAATCAGTGTGATGTTTTCAGAAAATTATTTGGAAGACTCTGGGCAGTTGAGTCTCAAACACCTAAGCAGTATTAAAAGTTCTAGATTCCTCATTTGAGAGGGCATTCAGTTTCCAAGAGACTTAATTTAAAAGGAGCACGGTTAAACTTACAAACATTATTGCTAAATCTAGAGTTATCAAGAATTTCAAATTACTCTTGTATACAAGAAGAGAACATAAGTATCAGAAATACAAAATAATTTGCTTTCACAAGTTTTGTGGGGGTTTATAAATGGTCTATTTTTATCTGCCATAGAGAGTTGACTTTTGTGTTTTTATTTAATGGGAGATGAATCTATTAGTTTAGCAATGCAAGTTTAAAGAAGACCCTGAGTTCTCAGCAGTGCTTTTATAAATATGACGGGATTCTTAAAATCAGGCAATACAAATACATAAAACGGTTACATTTGCCAGAACTAGTACTGAAGCAGAAATGTTGATAATGCAGGAGTCATTCTTGTAAAACATGAAGCTCATGGTGGCCTCATTTGCATTTACATGGAATGGTTTCTCCAGCTTTGAGAAACACAGAAAAAGCTGTATATGCCCACATTAAGGTTGTTTCTTTTGTAGAACAACTGACTGCAAAATCGTGAGGTTTCACTGTGAACCTGAGCAAGGTGGGCTGGGCTCTGAGAGCTGTGTCTGGTGGGTAATGAACGCGCTCTAGAGCTTGCTGGTAATCACTGGGCACAAAGCCTGGGGGCTGAATGGGCATGGGAGCCTAAAACAGTGCCCAGATGGGGTTCTCCCAGTACGGAGTTGGTGCAAATTTGTGTGGCATTGAGAGGAGAACTGTGTTACCAGTTTGTCTGTGTGTGGTCTGCAAGTGGCCTGCAGTGGTTCTAGCCCAGACTTCATTAGCAAATAAAGCTTCACTAAGAAAAAGAATGTAATTTAAAGTACATAGGGGTCTGCAAGAATCTTTATTTTTATTTATGCTGCACTGAGCATTTAGGGACACAAATTTATTTAATGAAAATTATAAATTACAATAATAAAAAATGTATTAGACTAAGAACAGGGCTGGCTAGGCTACCCATACATGCTTTACTATTCATACTGACCCAAAAAGGGAAGGAATACAACACAGGAATCCATTCCTATGTTATTCACCAAGTAGTGAGGTTGGGGTAATAAGCTTCTTTAAACTAAGGCCGTTTGGAAGTAGGATGGAAATTATGCTGACAAGGGGGAGGGAGGATTAGTTTTATATCTCACAGTTGTGAGTTTTCAAGAACTGATAGCCTGTTTTACCTGAAGAGAGGGTTAGAAAGGGCTAGATCCATTATGTTCATAATAAACAAGATTGGTTTGAAATATAATTTTTGTAATGTCATTACTTTGCAAAACAACAGCACCAATCAGGCAGTTAAGATATTGTCAGAGGTGCTCTTTTAATTTAGATATTCTTGGAAAATACATATGTATAATATATGTACATATATATATATATATACACACAGTATATAATCTACAGCTCTGAGAGCTTTTAAGTCAGGAATGCTGAGTATTATAGTATATGGAGGTCAGAAAAAGAATTTTTACTTTTCTGTGTGTGTCTGGGTGTGTGTGGATGTGTGTGTGTGAAAGCTTCCCTTCATCCCAGTAGCTCTGGGCTGCGTTATTCTAGCGCTTTTTACTGATTGTTTTGTGCTGTTTCTCAGTTACCCATTTTCAAGATTTTTATTTCATCTTTTGTGGCTTTTGTGAGGTTTGTTTTTTATTGATGAAGATTTTTGAAATTATGTAAACAGTTCTTTTACAACCACCGCCACCCAGAGTAATTCACTTTTGTGCTTTTTCTCTTTGGCAGCTATATATCAAAGGCAAATCATTTGGAAAGGTTGTTAAGGTGTTATTTTCTAAAGGAACCCCTGGTAAGACTTCTGTTTTCCTCCTGGGGTAGTGGCCGTGCATTCTTACTTAGGCAGCAGTTTCACCAGCACTGGGTGGTTGCTGGCACCGTTGCTTGCATCTGAAAGCACAATTTTAGCCTGTTGTGCTCGTCAGGACTGCTCAGATACCTGTGGTTCCGGCTAGCTTGTAGATGGCATTTGCATTGTAGATCACTTTCTTCTCTGGTACTTGTACATTGGTCAGAAAATTGGTGGGGTGTTTGGAATCATTAAGAGGCTCAGGAAAAAAAAAGATTTAATAAGGAAAAACAGCCCTGATAGTTTCTGACCTAAATTTGTACCACAGGTTGCTTTTTTTAAATCTGGGCTTCCAGTAAACTGCAGCAACAAGTAGTCATCTGTTAGTGAAAAGTTGCCCCTGCTTTTTTTTTTTTTTTCATTTATGGCAGACAGTGCTTTTTGTGGGTTATAGGCAAGTCCACCCATCAAAGCAGTTCATTATCAGTGGTTGCAAATCTGTGACAGTTCATAGAGGATTTAATTGATTTTTTTTAAGACCTTGTTTTTATTGTAATTTTTTCACCCTGGAGCCTGGTTAGTGATGTAACATTTGCCAATGATCCAACCAAAACGTCATGTATTTATTTTTGTTACACTATGTTCTTTGTAAATGTTTAATTAAAATGTGCACTTTTTTAAAAAAACAAAAATAACCCAAAAAAAAAAAAAAAACCCAAAAACCAAACAAAACACAGAGAACAAAAAAATTAAGATAAATTGGGTTTGCTTGAGAAAATTTCTGGCGTAATTGTTGTAATCCTGCTGCCTGCACACAATTCACTCCTCTCCACAGCAGCTGACTCCTTCGCTAATTTAACTTTTGGATCAGCACCTGGTGCCCAGCAGGCATTGCTTCAGAAGGGCAGGAGAGCTGAAGGGGCAAAAATCAAGCGTGAGGTGTCTCAGAGCAGTGTGTAGAGGATGGATGTGAAATTATTTTTAGAGTAGAACTAGTTCAGTGATCCCATGTGGGAAAGGGAGGTTAATTTGGAAGGAAAGCTAAACTATTTTTCAGCCACTTTATTCCCCTTTTCTTAATTTGAGATTTGTCTGCAGATTTTACAAGCTGCATTCCAAGAAAGTAAATCAAAAGGCTTTCCAATCATTTGACACCAGGGAGTAAAGGTACACTGACAGTGTGTCACCCTGCTTGAAAAGAAAAGCAAAGCACAACCATCTTTCTTTTGCAGGAGTGATGATAATTCCACTATAACCCTGGAGTCTGTCACTGTGAGCAGGTTCTAAAAAGCATACAGTATATGGATGGTTCTCTGTCATCTGCCGGAGAACTCATTTTCCTGAGCTGTGTAATTGCTAGCTGTAAAACACTGATTTTACAACAGCCTGAATGTATCCTGAAGCTCAGGTGGTCTGGAAGGAGCCAGACTGGTGAAGAGAGGATGCTGAAATCCACGTACTGTATGTTTGTGACAGGTTCAGGTCTGCAAATAGATGGGCTTAAGTCTGTGCATCTTTGGGGAAAATGGACCAGATCCAGTTGGTAAAGAGGGTTTGCATTTCAAGTATTTTGCCTTGGAATGTGTTTTTTAAATGTATTTAAGCTGTGGCCTGCAAGGAGATGTGCTTGGGCTAGTTTGCGTAGCACAAATTGGAGAGTGACCTGTTTGCTTTCTGACACTGCAAGTGCAGGTTTGTCACTTGCTCTGTGGTGAGTTCGGGGCTCGCTTTCAGCAGGACAGGCAGGAGCAGTAAGCTGTCCTCAGGAGCTGTGTGCTAGCAGGGAAGGGGCCAGGGCCAGGCTGGAATGAACCCGGGTCGGCACACTCTGTAAGCTGAGTGCTCACTGCACTCAGGACTTCAGCAGTGGTTCACTCAGCCTCAGCCTCGTATTTCTCTGAATTTGGGGACAGCTGAGTGAGAGCAAGGGGAAGGCAGGCCTTGAGCCAGTCACTTACCTGAGATGATCACTCTTGAGAACCAAGGATGTTTGGGTGCTCTGCACAAGTTGTGTTTTATCCAGGTGTCACTCCATTTTTTGTGTGTTTAATTACATGTATTTCTATTAAAACATTAATTTTAAAAAGTTCTACAACTTCAAGTTTATATGAGATTTGAAACTGTACTGCTTATAATGGACTTCTTGGGATGGGAACAAGGCAAAAAGAGGTGCTAGTTGGCAGCCAACCCTTCCACAGACTTTTGGCCACAGATTGGTTTTTCACTTCAAAAATTAGTTGTTTCTACTCTGGATTTATAATTTGAAATGTTTTGAAACAGTGTTTTTCAGGGAAGCTTTCAGAGCGAGGGTTATTATTCTCCCTTTGTAGTGTAAGCTGGAAAGAGTATGTTCACCTCATCTGCATTTCTGATTCTTTACTCAAACCATGTCAGTGCAGAAGAGGGTATTTGAGCTTGACTCCCACATACTTGTGGAAGTTAAAAGACTAAATGAAAATCCATTCTTGGGGGAAAATAAATTCTTTTTTGCATCTCCCCAAAAATCTAGAAACATCCCTGTTGTGTTCTGCTCTGTTCTTTTTTTTTTTTTTTACTTTTTTTTGTGCTTTATCTGTGTTTTTAAAAATTGTACTGGGTTATAATGCATTTTATTAACACTATGTACATATTAGCTGCTTTGTGTTTCAGAATGGTAGTAATTGCTTTGTATATTAAAGTGATTCTTGTGAATTTGTGAATTATTGTCATAAAGAAGTGCTTTTTCTTACTGTAACCTTTGTGGTATAAACTGTCATAACTCCCTTTTTACACAAACATTTATGTGCAGTCACATAAACATGCTTTAAAAAACTCTACAAAGTCTCTTTTTTGAGCAGGGTGTTCTATTTACACTAATTTAATTTAGTGGCAAATGGTAGCTAGAGGAATATGGGAAAATACATCTTTTGATCAATCTGTGGTGTCCTCTCAATCTGTGGCCTGCCCTAAGTATTCATAAGGTATTCTCCTCATAGAGAGGATCTTTTTTTACTTAATTGAATTAGATTAATCAGAGGTTAAATCCTGAAAAACAGTTTCTCTTCCTCTTGGTATTTTTAAACTTGCTTTCCAGTATCCGTTCTGGTGGCAGTTCTGTTGTTTAGTAATGTCTGAAGGGCTTATACTTTTCACAGTTTAAATATGCTGCATGTCTCACTTTTTACATTCTTGTAAACCATATACTACTGCTCTTAATAACAGAACAGAAACAGAAGGCAGCAAGCACAGGATTGCAACCCTATTATGTAATCTGCAAGGCTGGATCCAAACACTGGGAGGAAAGCCAGGAGAGCAAATTCAGCACTGAGGTAAACACACCTCCAGTGAAATCAAGGGGAAGCAGTAAGGTCAGCCCATTACAGCTGGGATTTCATAGTTTTCATAATACCATTCATGTTCTTGCTCAGAAAAATCTATAGTGATGAGGGAGAATCCCAAATGGGGCTTAGTCCCTGAGACGAAAATGCAGTTTGGCTTGAATTTTGCACTGAAAATAACTGGGTAACACAGATCCCTGTGCAGTCAACTGGTAAACCTCATTCTTCTGACACTGCTGCACCTTGAACCTCTTTGTCTATAAGGTGCAGAGCTGAATCTCATATTATGTATCTTAATATCAATCAAAAATTACCTTAGTTGCAATGACATTTCAGAAAAGTTTGTTCTCTTTGCAAAATGGCATGTTTCAGTGTTGTGGGGGAACCCCAGGAAGGTAACCCCTGGTGGTGGTTGGATTCCAGGGTTTGAGAGCCCCAGATACACTGGGAGGAAACACCTCTCATCTCTCATCCAACTTGAGCTGAGGCAGCTGTAACCTGACCCTGCCTACCTGGGCAGACCCTTCACCCCACCCCTCTCTCCATCCTGCTATAGTGACCCTTCTACCTTCTCCCCACTCCCCAGTTTGTACCCTTTATAAGCCTAGGTCACGTTGGCCTAGGCCCCTCTCTTTCATGCCTGGTTTCCCTTCAGCAACAGGAATAAAGCTTTGCTGGAATCACCAAACGAGAGGGCCCTCTGCTCCTTGCCTCCGGACTGCGTGAGCTACCCTGACGCGTGGGTGAAAATCAGTGCCTTCTAGTACAGGTGAGTGGGAAGCGAGCCTGCTTCCATGTGAGGACACGGCTGGCATTCTCTTTCTTCCCACAGCGGTGCAGAGAAATAGCGAGGCCCGCAGTAACTTCCCCCACTCCACCCCACACCCACGCTATTATATTTCAGGGATGGTTTCTCACAGCATGGTCGTGTCTTACCTGGTCACTTTCCTGTGGCTTGGACCCACTCTCTAGAGTGAGTGAATTTCTCAGGAGACTATTTGTGTATTGCCCCACTACTCAGGGACGCATGCCAAATACATCCTTCCCACAGATGAGCTCAGATCACCTGTTACAAAACAGGACCAGTGCAATGGAACCACCCAAAGGAGAGTGGGATTCTCTAGTGCTAGGATGAACAGGGTGACAGGAAGTGCTTGGGCAGGGTGTTAGTGTAACTGCCAAACAGCTGCTGGCAATATCCTACTAGAGCAGGAGCTCCCGTGGGCTGGGACACTGGAGCTGGCAGGTGTCCCTGCAGAGGACTGCTTTCTGTGCTCACTCACCAGCAGATACATCTCTGCTACTTGTCCTGCACGCCTGGTGGGACTCACTCACAGCCTGCCTCACTCCTGGCCTCTCCCTGAAGGTAAGTGTGATGGGAATACAGAAACTTGTGCAGCCCAACCTGGGACAACAGAAGGCAGCGCTCACTGCCTGGTGCACGTGGGTGTCAGCACTGCCCAGGGGAATGGACCGGGGGTTTCAGCTGAATTACGTTCTCACAGCTGATACCTGCCTCTAAACACTGTCATTTTAAATGCAACCACAACTGACATGCACATGGTTGTGGCCTAACTGCAATATTCCTGCATCTGATCTCCTAAATCTAACAGGACCTGCACATCAGTAGCAGTCAGAGGAGAAAGTGTCCCCTTGGGGGTGCCACTTGCTGGGCTGGGGAGGGTCCACCAAGAGCTCAGCTCTGCAGGACAGGGGCAAGGCACTCAACTGAACTGCCAGTGCCCTCTCATGCTTTTCTCCACAATTATTTATGGGCAGTAATATCACTTCAGCCTTCAAACATACTCCCTTGCGTTTGCTTACAGCTGCTGCGAAACAGCAGCACAGCAAAAGAAGCCAAGCCTGGACTCTACTGGCACATGCCTGCTCCGGCAGGATGGCTGTGGGCTGTAACAGCAGCAGTGGGAACTCTGACACTGTAAAGTTAACAATTAGAGGGAATTAAAGTGATTTATTTTAAAAGTTTCTATCGCCAAAGCAAGGCCTGGGGCAAAGCCCCTTCTTACAAGTATGTAGGTTGCTGCACCAGGCTTCATTCTGTGCTTTTTTCTGCACTATTTAAACATGCTTTTTAGCATGTTCCTGCTATGGCAACAGTGTGAGCTGCTGTGGCTGTCAGTACTGAAAGCTCCAGCCTCTTCTGAGGGCCAAGCACTGCCAGACTTTTCCCACAGAGAAGTTCCCTTGGGCACTCACAAGCCCAGGCACCAGCACACCGCTTTCTGCCAGCTCCAGCCTGAGGGGAGCCTGAGATACAGACAAGCCTAATGCCTAATCCCAGACGAGTTTGGAGACAAGGAAACACCAGCAGGGAGGAAAAGGAAGAGGAGAGATAAGAACTTACAGCCACACTCAGAAGACTAGAGCCAGAGAAGAGTGGGGAGAGCTCGTAATTCTTTTCAACCATTGCTCACCCAGCTGATAGGGCAGAAGAAGCTACACCTGACACATGAGAGCTCATCTCATGATCTGTTTTCAATTAAAGGTGCCATCTTCCTTCCCCCAAACTGACTTTAGTTTCAGGCTGAGAATTCCCAGCCAGCTGCCTAAGTACTGTTTTAGTGACACCATGTGGCTTCCGAGGATACTGTTAAAGCAAGTGTTTAGAGCAGCGACTCCCAGACAGCATCGGAAGCCAAGCAAGGAAATGCACTGAAAACATGCAGGAGATGTGCCAGGGATGAAGCACAAACCTTAATTATAACTGCATCATTTCCAGATTACAGTCAGCACAGCACTTCTGGACCACCGACCAGGAAGTATGATGGGAGCAGAAGTGACAGAAAGTTCCAAAATGTCCATGGCCCAAAGCAGCTGCTGCTTTGTTCTGCAAAGCTGTTTTGCTGTTGCCAGTGCCAAAGACATGCACATGCTCGAAGCCTGAGCCTGGCCTGAGGCTTTTTGAGCTTAAGTTTAACGAGAAAAGTTCCACATCCACACACACAAAAAAGGCAGTAAAGCAATTCCTGCCTTTAGAGATGTAGCTGTCTTCTGTTAGCCCATTGTTTTCATCAGTTTCATTCTTCCACCACTAGAAAGAGAAGGAAGTCTGTGGCTGGTGCAAGCTGAACTCCCAGACCTTGTGGGATAAACACACAGATGTGTTTTACAAGCTCAGGGTATGAAGTCTGTTACTTAGAACAGTGTCTTAACTACCACTGTGCACTGAAAAACACTGGCCCAAGGTCCCAAGTAATGCAAGAGTAAGTACTTCCCCTGCTACAAAGACTACAGAGCACCCTCCTTTCTTAAATAACAGCTCTCAGAGACAGAGGGAGCACAACCAAAGGCACAAAGTAGAACATTATCTAGTGGTACTTTACAAGTCAAGGACTAATTTGATATTTTAAGAACAGTTTGAGTCTCCTTGTTGCGCTTTCCCAGCAGCACATGTGCACGTGTATCCCCTCCAAGGAGCCTTGGTCTGTGTGAGGGAGACTTGCTAGGGACAACTCAGAAACCACAACTGCTTTCGTACTACAGGCATAGCCCACACGCTTGCAAGCCAGGTGAAAATACCAGTTATTTCTAAGCTAACTTACTTGGCAATCCCTGTTCTCAATGCCCCTCCAGATCTTGTTCTTTGTTTCACTGTGCCTCTTCAATGCAGCAGTGACAGCAATAGAACAACTTTATAGCATCTGCCTTTGGTTATTTTTGCTCTTTAAGTGGTTTCTTTCACCACAACTTTTAAGATGCAGAAGTCCTGAAGAGTTAAAGCATTTAGTGCTAGAGCATTAGCTTTTATTTCATCCACTCTTACTTTTCTAGAGTTAAGGAGGGGATAAAGGGAAAAAACCCCACTGTAATCTATTTAAGTTTCCCCCAGAAGTCAAGTGTGGTTTGATTTCAAATAACAGACCTTTTGATATAACAATTTTGATGCTGGAGATTTCTGCAACTTAAATCAGTTTCAAAAACTACATTTGATAAAAAGACAGTGAAATGCCCTATACAACTCTACTCAGAAATGAAGCAGGGGTTCAATACTCAGAACAGAAGTACAATCCTTGCTGTATCAGACTAAGTGATCAGACGAGACTATCAGAACAAGAAGCCAGTGAAATAACACAACTGCAACTTCATGCTTAGGAACGAGTGTATTGAGTAGAAACAAAGGAGAGAATTGAACAGCATCAGTGGCTTATTAACAAAGCATAGAGTCAGAAGTCATCCTTGCGACTACCCCTCTGTGCTTTGTAGATATGAACATCCTTACTGGAATCATAATGGACCTCGTACACAGAGAAACGGGCTCTCAGCATCTTCAAGAACTTGAGATCCCGTTCATAGCGGATACGACAGGAAAGAAGAATCACAGTTTGCTCTGAGCACAGGTGCTCCAGCGTCTGGAGCAGTTCTGCAAATGTTTCTTCCAGATAAACGATGTCTGCACCCAGGATGAAGTCAAATGCTCCTGGAGGGAAGTTATCCAGGTCTTTTCCCCATGTCAGCTCCTTCACCACAGCTCTGGGACGTAGCTCAGGGGGTAAGTTCTCCTGCACATTTGACTCCAGGAGCTCCAGTGCTGCTGCCCTGTCTGTGATGGTAACACGGGCACCTAAGGGGGACAGGAGGACAGGCTCAGACTAACAGTCCATGTCCCTCAATACAGTGTGTGGAATACAACGCTCTAACTCCAGCAGGCTCCTTAGTTCCTGTTAAACATTAACAGCTCCCCTGAGCTGCCTGATTAGAAACAAACAAACAACAAAACAAGCAAACCCCCCCCCATCTACAGACATCCTACCCTTCATCAGTCACTTAAGAATATAATGTATACTCTACCTGAAGAGTAAATTGGGTAGGGAAAAAACATGTTTTCTGGTGCTTTTTCTTAATGCATGAAAGTCAAGGAGTTACTTTCGGCCTTTCCCTATGTGACAAACGAATAAATTACAGGGCTTGTTACAATTAACCTCCTCCAATTTCATATTTTTCTGTAGGAGAGAGGCAGCTAGAGGGTCTCTTTCACAGGTCAGACAAAAGTTATGCCTGTGTGATTTTGCATGGCATGACTGTATTTTGTCAAACTGTTTTGTTTTGAGTATTTCAATAGACAGCTTTCACAGCCACTAGAGCTCTGAATTATGAAGTTAACCTGGGAAAGATAGCACAAATTTAACACAATACTCAGTTCCTGCTTCAGCCACAGACAGATCAGCAGCAAATCATTTCTCCATGCCCTGGCTTCCCTGTCTGCAAGACAGGCTAATGCAAGGTTTAAGCAAGCTCAGAGAGTGGTTTCTGTCTGTAGCTTTATCTGCATCCGAGGACAAGTGGAAGACAGGAAGCACAGCACTTGTTCCCTGGGGGGGAATAGCTGCAGAGCTGAGTGCTGCTGAGCTGCCTGCCATGGAAACAGGCGCCAGCCTTAACAGGGTCCCGCCATAAAGTAAACTGCAGTGGCACCATCACTACAACAAATATCACAGCAGGCTCTCAAGTCTAACAAGGAAGGAAGATGACTCAGAGAAGAACCATCACAGGTCACATATGCAGCCTTGGTGCTCACTTCTATACCAGGCATGTACATGTGAAACTGCTAGTTTTACTACAGTTGTAAATTGCTCTAAACGAGACAACAAAAAAGCCCTTACCTAGTAACGTGACCACTATTCCCAGCAATCCAGTTCCAGCTCCCAGCTCAATGACAGACTGATCCCTGAGATCAATGCTTTCCATCTCCAGATATGAACACAGGACAACAGCCTAAGCCAAGAGACAAGGGCAATTAAGCACAGGGCTCATTTCAGTCACACTGAACACAGGGTTTCTGGTTTAACCTGAGAGAGAAGGTTACGGGAAGGGTCAGGTGCTTCAGGTGTGCAGCAGGAGTTTGTTCAGCCCTTCTCTGCCTCCTGTGTGCACATGTAGGCTTTTTATGTTTTATGGAAGTTTTTTATAGAGTTTTATGGAAGACTCTTACGGGCAAAAGGAAAAAAGAACCACAATGGTTTCAGCTTGGATGTGGTAACTGTTCCATGAATCCCCAAACATAACAGGAGATAGAAAGAGAAGTATTTTGAAAGGAAAAGCTGAGGGATTGTCAAACACTAGTGAATGAACACAGTATTGCAAAACTCCAGAATAAGGTTTCATAGTATCTTGTATGGTATTTCAAAAGGTTTCTGCACATCAGGAAGGATGTAGGGAATGTAAAGTCATAACACTTCCAGCTGGTTGTATCTAGCATGTTTTATGTTATAGAGATCTTGAAAAGGACCTCTCCCCGCAGCAAGTTCTGTCAAAGTCAACATCCAAAAAAATCAGCAGTCCTGTACAACAATTCATTTGAGAAATTTGCTAAAAATGCTATGCTTCTTCTTTTAAACTAGAGATAAAAGTGCAATTTGTGTGTAGACTGAGATCCAACCCAATGGGAAGGCCTCGGATTCCTACAGTGATGCTCTGAGTGACTACCCTGCAGCCTTGGACTCGCCACAAACCCCTCTGTTTTGGACAGTTCTTATGCCCAAGATAAAGTCTATCAGCAGTCCTGCTTGGGGCTACAAGCAGAGGGATCCGTGCTGTGCTCTGAAGGGTGCCAAGCTAATACCACCAGTCACTGTAAAGAAATAGGTGAGAGTTATCCGGAATATTTCCTGTATTGGGCACTGGCCGTGCAGGGTTTAGGCGGCGCGTTTCCTCGGGGTCCTGCAGGATTTCTTACGAAGGAAGAGTTTAACATTTTCTTTCCTAACATTAAAAAAAAATTAAAAACCTTCCCTTTTCAATTCAACGTTAAATAATTTTGTACGGTGATTCTGAAAGCTCGGCAAGAGCCACAGGATGCCACCGAGTGCAGGAAAGCTCCGCTTGCCACGAACACCTACCGCGTCCCAGACCACGGCCGCCACCCCCAGCCGCCGCCAGTCCTGCTGGAGGCGGATGGTGCGGCTGGCGAAGTGGAAGGTGGCCGAAGGGCTGTGCAGCTGCCGCGCTGCCCAGCCGCCTCCCTCCTCGTAGGGCACCAAGGCCATCCCGCCGCCGGCGACCGCAGCCCTAGGCCCCGGCTCACCGCGGCCTGCCGAGCCCTGCCCGAGCTCCGCGCTGCCCCGCGCCGCGGGCAGGGGAAGGTCCGGGGCGGCCGCGGGGACAGTCCCGGCCCCTCGCCCG